>VUQH01080296.1:0-18952 GCA_015106775.1 Etroplus canarensis | reverse complement strand
TCATTATACAGGTAATCACCAGGTGGGAGTGGCAGGTCTGTGACAAAAAGCGCAAAATGAATGCAACAGTGACTGCTGGAATATAAGTGGTCAAGCATTTAGTCAAAGAAAATAACACAAGGCTTTTTGTATAGAAAATATTTAGTGTTATTTGAGATGAATGTAGATTTGAAAAGAGTAAACATATTGAATTTTTCATTCTTTCCTCCAGCTGGGATTTTCCTGTGATCTTTGTTATGTAGCATCTTTTCTTGTAAGTCATTCCAATGTTGTTGGAAAAGAAATGAATGGGGTCTGCATATCTCATATCGGTTCCATGCTTTTTTCTTTTGTATTTAGCATTTTCACCAAGTCCAGCTTATTCACTGCCACTGTTGATCCATATTCTACAGTATATCACTGCAGTTCAGCTTCCTTTTAAGAACCTCACTCTGCCTTTCATCCTTTTTATCTAAACCATTCTTCAAATTTGTGCATTTTCATTCCCCACACTTTCTCTGTTCTCTTTTTGTTGGGCTGTAATAACTTAGACAATCAGTTTCAGTACTGTATTGATAATCCTCTCAGAAATCTTTATTCTTCATACAACAAAGTTATTCCTCACCACTGGGGAAATTTCTCACTCACTGTGCTTTGCTCTGTGTTAATATTTTGGCTGTGTGCACCAGCACACTGAGCATTTTCATTATCATTCTTCATGACATGTATGTGAGCCTCTCAGTGCCATTTGTGATTCTGTCTAAAATACTCCCGAGAAGGCTTCATCCTCTCACTATCCTACTTTACAACAATACAGTAATCAGCTGCTGGCTTTTAAATTAAGTCGTCACAAGCTATGGACAGGAAACAACTGCCATCTAGAGCTAAATTCTAACCAGAACAACAATGATGTAACAGCTCATCCAAATCATGACCCATCACAATTCACAGGTTACTGTAATGTGTGAAGTACAGAAAAAAAGGGATGATTTTTCTTGTCATTGGTTGGCTGTAATGCTCATACTAATGAGAATTATAATCCACTGAGAGGTCAAGAAGATTTTTCTTTCTTTTGCAAATTGGATGATTAAAAACCGACATAAGCAGCAGTGAAGTGGATTCCATAATATCCCTGATTTTTTTTTTCTTATCAATTTCAGCTGCAGACAGAAAAGGTGGTAGACATGATATGGTGTCACTATGAAAGCATTTGATCCCACGATTAATTTGATTTTCTTTTAATGTAGATTGGATGAACAGTCACAGAAATATTACTTCAAAAAATACAGATAGGGAAATTTTCAAAATGGTTGAAAATTTAATCAACTCCAGATCTCATGGAGGTCTATCACTGTGCCAAAATTCAGAATTGTGCATCAAATAGTTTTTGCACTGTTGCAATGGCCTGAAGGATTTGCAGTGGCAACACTGATGATGCCATCATATCCCCTCTTTTTGCTGTTATAATTACCAATATAGTTTTTAAAATTCAGATTTGGTCGACATCTGTGAATGTGAAGTTTCCCACGCACTTCATATTCAAGAAACACACAGCTCTGAACCAAACAGCACTACTATATAAACTATATCAAAGATTGCTTCAGGTTGCCACACACATGGTCCCACTGCTTGTGAAAGATCGTACACTTAAACATAACCTGCAGTAACTCCTTTCTAATGTTCTTTCATCACTATGCCCTTGATCAAGGCCTGGCTTAGAACTGCAGGTGGTTCTTCAGCTGCTTGCTACTCATAATACTTAGAATGGGTTAAATTAATAGAATAACTTCCCCTAAGGGAAACTGCAAAGATATCCTCATCCTATGTCATATAATGTAATGGAAAAAGGGCTGTTCTAAATGTTAGTTAGATTTACTTAACCTCTGATCATCCACCAGTGTTACGGATAGAATTTACATCTACCACTTTCTTTAAAATGTATTTTTCACCTGTTAAGGATACTAAAATGAAAAAGCTTGAACAAATGAACTGCATTGCTGAAATGCAAATCAAACTTAATTTGAAAGGTAACATTTTCTGCTTCCTGAAAGTGATCGTTTTGGTGAAGCTATACTATTGGCAGAGAAGAGACGGCAGCATGCAGTGTGAAAATGCCTGCTGTTGTTATCTACCTGTTCAGTTTAGCTAGAGATTTATGTTAATGCTGAGCTAGCATCTCAAACAGCTAAATGTCAGACAGCTGAGAGTGATGCACTGTATAATTTCAAGTACAAATGTATTTTGGCTGTGCTAGTCGATAATGGAAGTATCTGTCTGCTGAGCTGCTGTTCCAACAGCTGGACTAACTTTAAATACAATTACTAAATCATTCATGTTACATAGTGTAATATTTTGTATCAAAATATTTAGACACTTGTGGAACCTAGGCTTTCTTTAAATAAAGAAGAAATGCATTTGACTTTGTTAGATATGTCCAGGGTATTCAGTCAAAATGTATGCATCTATTAAACAAAATCCTTATTTCATGTTGAACGAATTCAAATTCATCATGTCTAGACTTTGCTGCCAGGTGCTGCTAATTTTAAACTGAGTTATTAACTGATCATCAGTAAGTGTGACCAGATCTACAATAACAGAGGTTTTGGAAGTTTACTTCTCTGGAGCATTTGGGTGTATGTTAACACAATGCCACAGTCTTTCCAGTATGTCCCAGCAAATTCACCCCAACATCAGACTGTTTAAAGCTCAGAGAAATTCCCCAAAACCCAAGAGCTATATTTCAGACTCTACAGGCCTCACTTAGCATGTTAGATGTTAAAGTCCATGACAGTAGAATTAGAAAAAGACTGAACAAGTATGGCTTGTTTGGAAGGGTTGCCAGGAAAAGCCTCTTCTCTCTTAAAAGAACATAGCAGCATGGCTTAGGTTTGCGAAGTTGCATTTAAACAAAACACAAGACTTCTGGAGCAATGACCTTTTTACAAAAGAGACAAAAGTGGAGATGTATGATCGTAATGCACAGTTTTGTACAGCAAAACACAAACACAGCACAGCAGGACAAACATCTCATACCTGTAAAGCACTATGGTAGAGTGGTGATGATTTGTGCTAGTTTTGCTGCCACGGGACTTGGACATCTTGCAGTCACTGAATCGACCATGAACCCCTCAGTATACCAAAGTATTCTACAGTCAAATGTGAGGCCACGTGTGTGACAGTTAAAGCTTTTCAAATAATGGGTCATTCAACAGGATAATAACCACCAACAAATTTACAACTGAATGGCTGAAAAAGAAACGAATCAAGATGTTGCAACGGCCCAGACCTCAGCCCAATGGAAATGCTGTGGTGGAACCTTAAGAGATCTGTGCATGAGTGAATGCATTAAAATCTCCATGAGCTGAAGAAACTTTGAAAAGAAGTGTGGGCTAAAATTCCTGACTGACAAAGTCATATAGAAAATGATTACTTCAAGTTATTACTGCTAAAGGTGATTCTACAAGTAACTGAATCATAGGTCATACTTAGACTGCATAGAGCCCTGGGAAAGCTTTCCTTTTCACAGGACAGTCGATAATAAACATGGTCACTTCATTAGTTAGTTAATGAATTTCTTTACAGTTTGAACCTTTGAAAGTCTAGCCTTTAATTCCACCAACAGAAAAACAAAGCTTAATCGGGACAATCTTAAATTTCATTATATTTGCCAGTGTAATATCTCTGTTCATACTCGCCCACATGACATAAAGTAGCTCCCAGGAGATTCAGGATCATGGTGAGTGCCGTGGGTGGCTCACCTTCTTTCATTTAATAAGTGCATGAGTAATAAAAGACTCACTTCAGTAGAAACTTATATAGCTCATAATAGTTCAAGGTTAAATCGTTTTGGGTTTTTTTTCCAAAAGTTTAATCTTTCCTTGCTACAGAGGGTCTTAGTGGTGAGAGCTATTGTTACTCAGCACTAATGGTTTTGGCATTTAAGAAGAGAACAGAAGACAGACTTTATTTTTGACTTTACACTAATTTAGAAGAGAGAAAATAATCAAACGAAAGTCTATACATCATTTTATGTTCCTCTATTCCATCCCTTCTCACTCTGAGGCGTTTTTCACAGAAATACTCACACAACTGTAAACAACTACATAAAATGTACATCCATCTTTAAGCTACAATACTGCAGCAGCACTCATGCACAGCTAAAATTTACAGTTAACTTACCTTGTCATTTCACAGCAGTGGCTTTTTCAGCTCTTTTGTACCAATTTCACATCAGCATGCAGACAACATGTAACTGGCTGTCAGCCTGAGTTTGTCAGGCTTGGGTTGACACCCAGCACTTTGATCATAACTACCATGCAGTGAATTACAATGAAACAAGTAATGTACTTTCTGAATAATCTGACAGTTATAATATCAAATCCTCATATTTTGTTACCTTAAGTACATTAACACAGTGGTAAAAGAGATCAGCTGCATCTGTGTAACAGTTAGTACCAGTTTATAAAATTAGGAGTAAAAATTTTTTGTTTTTTCTCTTGTGAGACTATGAAATATTGTGAAAACCAGTTTTTAACATTTTGGACTCAGTCTGCCATTGTGTAATTTGGTCCCATTCAACTAGAAATTATCTATTAAATATAAATGTATCAATGCCAAATGAGAAGCAAGTAATTACAGATTGTTAGTTTATTTTATCTTTTTGAAAATAATTTCATAACTGTAGCTAGTTACCAAATATAGAGCAGTTGAAACAATAACCTGGGAGAGCACAAAAGCTTGCAGGGCTTTAAAGTTTTGTTTAATATAGTTTGTCAGCAACAGGCAGACTTCTTCTCAGATACACACCATACACCCGTATTTTCCAAGCTCCTTTATTAAGCATCCTGGAGCTTTTGTCATGTGATCCTGGAAGTATTGAACTTCAAGTGTTCTGTGCTGCTTAAAAGAGCCAAATTCAAACACAAATTTTTGCATTGGGAAACTGCCTTAGGATATTTTCAGATAGGGAAAAAACACTGTTATTTCCCCCTGACGGACCACATAATAGGCAATTAGTTTGTGAAATCACCTGGGTTGGGGGACAGGCTCAATTGTTTGTTCCTCTCGCAACGAGGCGAAGCAGCCACTGAATCTTTCTCCAGGCATTGTTGTTCTTGAATGCACCCTCTTCTTCCTGCCTTTCTGTAAGGCATCCATAAAAAGCTGCTTTTGCCATAAGGTGTAAAAATAACATTGTGATTCTTCTGTGTAACAGGATGTGAATAACAAGTAGGAAAACAAGCACAAGGAAACAAAGGACATACGGAAGAAAGCTTCATACTGGACATACTGTATGTGCTTTTCAAGATTTTTAATTTTTAATTAATTTTTAAGATTTTTATGTTCACTGCCGAGTAGTCATGATGCCCAAGTTCATTTTTAGCTACTATCCACTAGTAAATCCATTTATGGGAAATATGTTACTACATGCTGTTTGTGTATTTAGGCAGTTTAAAGCACTTGGATAAGATCAGTGTGTTAGTAGCCAGTACTGAATGATGTTTCTGATATATGACTCAAAATCTTTGGGGTATCATTACCCAGACGTGCAAAAGATTCAAACATAAATCTTCTGACAAAATCCAAAATGACACGCAACTAGACTTGACAGCTGTGAATCATGACCTCACACTGGCTTTGCCCTTTGGATTTGAACTGAATTTTGCTAATCAACCTCTCTTTTTTTCTGACAATAGATCTGCATCCAAACACTTTCTCACACTGGTAGGGAAAACTGCATTTGGCAGCACATAGCAGCAAACAGACAAAAGATCATCATGTCAAGATAATGATTGGTTAACAAAAAACAACAAGAAAAACGTTGAAGTGCAATGCTGATTTTAATTACCCCACTGTAGTAAGATACAAAGGCAGAGCTCGTGTTTACAGACCTCAGTCTTGGAATGCCAGTCAGCTGGTCCACCACTTTGGCACAGACTGAAATGTCAACAGTTTCTCAGAGCATTAAGATTACATTTTGTGCAAACAGTTATTACTACCTTTGAGAAGGAGATTATGTTTGTGATTCGGTGTGTTTGTTAGAAGGATAAAGCAAAAGGTTAGACTGATTGCCACAAATATTTTACCAGTGGTGGGACTCCACCCAACGTAGGAGTGATTTACTTTTGGAGTCAATCCAGATCTGGATTTTTTTTTTTAACGATTCTTCAGCATTGTGAGATAGGGCTGTTCAGCCTTGGTGGAGGTATCCAGGTTCTGACTGCTCTTGATTTTAAGAATATTTCTCCAGCACCACTGTTGATGCTGACAGTTGCAGGATGAGTAAAACATTTAAATGGCTATTGTATTGATTGAAATAAATACACACATTCTTGTTCCCAGTCGAATGAATTCCTTTGGTCATAGCTGACTTCTTCAAGCACTGCAAAAATATTATTTTGTACAGTCATAAAACTTGCAAATGTGCCCCTTTACTGTATGTTTTAGTTTACATTTAGTGCAAATTAGAAACATGGTGAAATGAGATGTGTTGTATAGCTCAAACCACCCCTGAGCTACACAATACTGAGTATCAGTTTTGGCAAATGTTATAAAGCTTATTTTTAGTAACAGTTTTACGGGGATTCATATAGCCAAAGTAAAGTTCTTTTAACAATTATAATACACATGTTATAGCCCTCTGTATCACTATTAAAACTCTAAAAAGTACATTTTGTAAAGGATGCACAGTGTCGTATTGTTATATGTCTGCTATAATTCTATCATACCTTGAAACTAATACAGACAACGAGTTCCAAAATTTGTAAGCCAAATTTAAAATATAGGAACACTCAGCATTCAATTTATAGTTGACTTTTTGTGACACTGAATGATCGTTTGTGTCATTTTCCATCCTTCAAGTCCTGGCCATAATTCCTGGGCTGTGTATATTGCTGTATATTGCTGCAGTGTGTCTACCGTATAGGTTTCCACTGCCACTGACGCTCTCCCTATCTTTCTCTCTGCATCACTTTCTGTCTTTCTCGGTTTTACCCACAACCCGGGGCAACGGCTTTTGAAGAGATTCAATTTGAAATACTGGCTTGCATATTTCACGAGCCCATCCTGTTTTTATACACTGTGCTCTATTGTTGCTGGAAAGATGTTTCATTGACATTGCATGGGAATGCCTGTGGTTACTGGTCTGTGTGCTAGGAGTTTGTTCCTTCAACCTTCCAGGATGAATATGCTTTTTTATTCTTGAAATTCAACACAATAAATAAAAGCTTAGCTTTTTATATAGCAGGAGGCCACGCGCTGTATGTGTTGCACCTCTTTTTGCATTCTCACCTCAACCCGTAAACCCTGTGATACAGATCACTGCCCCTCTGTAAAAGAACTAAGAGCCTGTGTGGGATTTTAACAAAAGCCAGACACCAGATCTCTGCTTTTCATAGACATAAAGGGGTCGGCATTGATCTCAGTCTTCTTCTTATACTCTGTGCTCAGAATGTATGGATCAAATTCTTCTCCTTGCCTCCTTCTTGCTAAACGGTTCTATTTATGAGCTGTGTCCTTCCATCCAAATGAGCACAGTATTGACTGGCATCACCATAATCAATCAAGATTGATCATGAGGTGAACTGAAAGCCCAAAGAATGGTAATGCCACCCACCATGCATCACTGCATGTCTACTCAAGGTGAATTTCATTGGGTGGGTCTGGTTTTGCTTGGTGTAGTAGCATAGTGACTCCATTCATTTAAAATGTCCTTTTCCTTAATATGCATTGTGGTAATGAAAAAAAGAAGAAAGAAAAACAGCGCACAGATGCTGGTAACCATGTGACTCAGCCGTGGTTATCTCATGATTTAACCTTGTCATGTCTATATTTGTTAACCATCCTACACTAAAGCTTCTTTCCCAAGAATGGACAAGAAAGTGCTGCTGGCTTTCTGGACATAACACAACATGCAGAATACATGTGAAATGGTTTCTCAGTCCCTTTCTGGACATTTTTTCTGCTTTGAAACAAGAGGACGGTTCGCAGCGATGGCGCTGCAGACATAAATGTGTGGCCGGCTGATGAATTTCTCCATGTGACCTGTCACTGAAAACAAAGAGTGAAAGACAAGATATTTAGCTAATATCTGTTGATGAAGGGAGGCTTTGATTCTAGAGGCATAGTGTTTAATTTATTTTTCTGGTCTTTAATTAGCAATTTGTCATATATACTGTATATATATGTATTATCTTTACAGCGCTGTATGCTTATATGTTGCACACTACTGCACACAATATAAATAATGGCTAAGCAGTCAGGCATTGACAAAACAGTGATTTCTACTCAGAAATTGTTTGAGAGAAATTACTGAGAGCAAAATATTCAAAATCATCCTGTTTTTAGTAAACTAGACGGATGGCTGTGGGGATGTAGTCCTGTCTATGATCCATTTTATTCCACACTAAGGGCACTTCAACATTCTGTGGGATTTGTCTTTGCTGTGCAAAAGATCGATTTCCCCACTGCTGTCCCCCAACAACCACCTTATTGATTCATAGCCTTATACGCTTGCATCATTATTCACACTTGTATAAACTTTAAAAATCTGAATCATAACTAACTGATACTGTTCCTACAGATAACTTTATAATGGAGTACTTGCTATCTATCATGAAAGGAAGCAGACGTAAATGTCAGAGTCTGCATACATACGTTGATTTCTGAGGAGACAGGCAGTGAAGAAAAACATCTTTCATGCTTGAAATAGTGACACATGGTCAAGTCATTTTGAGATTATATCATCCTCTTTAGTACACCTCCTGATTTTAGTACAACTTTCACAGACTTCCTGATTGCCTCTTGACACCACCTTCCTGAAAAGCACCTGGCCACTTGGTACCTTACCCAGGTATAGAACTCAACCTTCCTGCCTGCCTGAGTTCAAATACACTCCAGTACAGCAATGAGATTTAAATGAGAAAGCACCTTCAGTATCTCACCTGTTGGATGATAAAGTGCCATAAAATTTTACACAAACTTTGTTGTCCCGTTCAAGGTGTTTTTTTAACAGCTTTGTTAGTTGAAGTTTAAATTTGCCAATGACATTCTCATCAATCTCAGGTGTAATTTGTGTTTAGTTGTAATTAGCAAATATTAGAACACTAACACACTGAGATGACACATGGTTAAACATTATACATTAGCATCATTGTTAGCATGGTGAGGTCTGAATATTAACATTTAGCTCACAGCAATTAGTCTCACACTGTTAGTGCAAATTGGACATTGATTTAGCAATTTTGAAAACTAATACAAATCGCTTAGTTTATAATTAGCATTATATGCATAAAGATCCAGGGAGTAAAATATATCTTTGAGGTAAAATAAAATATCCCCTGAATAATATGTCTGTCTAGACCAAGCTTCAGATCCTCTTTTTTTAATTATTATTTTTTATTTTTTTAAATTGTGATGCCCCAAGCATAAGCCAAAAATATAACTCTGAAAACATCACCTTATACAGTGCTTTCTTTCACTCAAATTGCCCTCTACTGTACACTGTAAACTGTCTTTAATCTTTAAAATGAGTGGAGTTTGTCTTTAACTTTGGTACATAAATGGCGTGGGTCAATCTTATTGGGACATCAGTCACAGAATTTAAAAAAGCTATGTCACCCTCAAAATCCACCCCATATTCTCATTCCCAGTGCAACACATATCTCATAACTTCACCGTCATACCACATCTCCCAGCAGACAGCTCATTCTCTGTACTGACACTCAAGGTTTCCTACGGTCACACCAAAAGTGAGACAAATTTACTAAAAATTAGTGGTGTGTCCCCTCATGAACCGCTGCAAATGCATATTCAGAGTTGGCTAGGGGTTAGGTCATAGATAATTGGTGAGGAGGGAATTATGTTATGTAGTTTTTGTTCCAGTGGTGAAAAAATGCTAAATTTGACCTGCTGATTAGAAAAGACCTGGGTCTTTTTGATGCTAATTGGCTCAAAGCTGACATTGTGCATTTGAATAGTTAGTGTTTCTTTATCAGAGGCGAGAGCTTCTTTGATGAAATGGAATGAAAAGGCAAGTGCAATCCTAGTTCTTGTCCCAAGCCCGGGTAAATGGGGAGGGTTGTGTCAAGAAGGGTATCTGGCGTAAAATCTTAGGAAATCAAATATGTGGATTCATATAAGGGCTTCCATATCAGATCAGTTAACATGACTGCTTCCGGTACCATTAGCCAACAGGGTGCGGGTGGAAAATATGCTGCTGTTGGTTGAAGCCAAAGAAGGCAAGGGATAGGGTGAGATGGAGGCAGATGATCCACCGTGGCAACGTCTAATGGAAGCAGCTGAAAGAAGAACAGAAGAAGAGAAATGGCGACAGTGGAAAACTGAGGTCACAGTTTAAAGTACATAAACAGTTCCTGAGTTATCTTTGTGATATCAAACTTTGTCTTTTGGTTTTAGTCACCATGAAGCTGAGGTACATAAATTGGCTGTAATGCAGGATATTTTATTTTGGCTTAACTATGCAGCATAATAACATAAGAAAGTCATCTTTTACTTCTTGCTTTCATGCTCAGCCTGAATTCTCTCTTGTACATAAAGTATGACAATGAATTTCAAATACACTTGAGTAAATTCACGCCATACATCACCCTCTCCATGCACTGGAAGATAGAAATATGCTTATTTATGCAGAGGCTTCTGCTCTTCAGGCTGCCCTTGTGTTCTGCCTGATGAACTGATTAATTCTCTATGAGCAGAAACATAGGGTAGGCAGTGAATGAAAAGGAATGCAGCAGAGGGGATAACGCCATTGATATCTGCTTGACTTTAAGAAGGAATGTTTTCAGGAGGCATAAAACTCAACAAAAAATCAAACATATGCTTAAGGGTGACAAACATGTTCAGTTAAACCTCTCTTCTAATTAGGGAAATATCAAAGTCTTTGTCTTAGATTGAAAGAGAACTGGAATCGTAGCAGCAAGCAGCTTCAACTTTGGGGATCCTATTTGCTATGACTTCTGCTGATGTGGCTTTGCTCACATAATGCCCTCTTCAGCAACTCCTTGGCTGCAGTCCACCAGCGGATGGACCCTTTGAACCCAACTGGTCACACAGCCCAATAACTCATCTCTGCTGCTACACACCTTTGTGGTGATGATGCAGCAAAAGCTCTGCAGTCAAGGTTAATGATCAAGTCAAAGTAGAAAGAGACAACTGAGTTCCCACTGGAAACATAATCAGGGTACCTCTTGTACAAAGACAGTGGTATTCCTTGTTGATGTCATCTTCTGTACAGAGAGCACTGGGAGTGAACTTTATCTTTATTTGACAATCCTCCCCTCTGCATTTGTTGCAATGAATATGTGCTTATGGTGCACTGTTCTAGTTGAATAAATCTTGAAAAATAAAACAACCTGAGCATTGCCATCGATCTACTTAGCCCTTCATGCCCTCTAACCAGCCACCATCATAGTGGAAACTTTAATCTGGTGCAAATTATACAGTTCCTGTAATGGATAACCCCAAAGAACTGACTGTTACATTTTGTTTCTTTTGTGCCCTTCTACAAACACCATTTCCAGAAAAGTTGGAATAGTTACAAAGTGCAATTAAAAAACAAAAATCTGTGAAATATTAATACAAGTGAACCTTTGTTTAATTGAAAAACGTACAAAGAAAGGATTTTCAATAGTTTTACTGACCAGCTTAATCCACAAGTCTAGAATTTGCTGGCTGCAACAAACTCAACAAAAGCTGGGAGAGAGGCATGTTTACCATTGTGTTACATCTCCTTTTCTTTTAATAATAAAATTTAATAATTTAAGAACCAAGCATACTAATTGTTGTAGTTTTGCTATTTAAAATTTTGCCCATTTTTGCTTGATATAACTTCAGCTGCTCAGCAGTCCATGGCTACCATTGTCTGCTTCTCCTCTTCAAGATGTGCCATACATTTTCAATAGGAGATCTGGACTGGCAGCAGGCCAGTCACTCACACACACCATGAAGATATGCTGTTGTTGCCCATGGGATTATCATTCTTAAATAAGTATGAACATCCCAGGAAAAGATGTTGACTTGATGCCTACATATGTTTATAAAATCCCAATTTACGCCTCAGGGTCAGTGTTAGCTTCATTTACATGCAACTCTGTCATGTCATGGGCAACGATACAGCCCAATACCATCACAGATACTGGCTGTTGCACCTTTAGCTGATAATAAATCTGGATTGTAGTTTTCATCTTTGGTACAGAGTTATTGGCAGTCTTTTTTTTTCCTGAAAACATGCTCAAATGTTGACCACAGCACACTGATACACAGTCTTTCAGTCCATCTGAGATGAGCTCAGGCCCAAAGAACCCAACAGCATTTCTGCATAGAGTTGTTGTATTGCTTCCTCCCTGTGTAATGCAGCACTGGACTGTATTAAGTGACAATGATTTTTTGAAGTGCTCCCAAACCCAAGTGACTGTAATTATCACAGCAGCACGACGATATGGATGAAACCTGAGGGTTCAAAGATCACACACAGTCACCAGTGGATTCCAAATTTGTCCTTAATGCACTGAGATGTCTCTGAATTCTCTCAGTCTTTTCAAAACATTATCTACTGTAAATGCTGAAAGACATAAATTCTCTGCAGTTTACATTAAGAAATGTTCCTTTTGAACTGATCAACAATTCACTCAAATTTTCGCACAAAGGGATGAGCTGCAACCTATCCTTGCCTGCAAACACTGAGCCTTTGATGGATGCTACTTCTATATCCCGTCATGATACCTCACCTGCTCACACTTAGCCTGTTTAATGCAGAGTCCAAACCAATTTTATTTTATTTTAACATTCTTTGCACTTTTCAATCTTATTTTAACTAATTCTAAATTTATGTATATTTACAAAATATAATTAAGTTGGTTAGTAAACTGAAAAATTTTCTCTTGTACATTTGTCAGTTGAATAAAGGTTCACAACCTTTCTAGAAATTAAGTTTGTAGCATCTTCGGCTGCTCTCTTGTATTTTCCCCAAGAGGATTAATCCACATTGGTAATTTGGCAGAGGTTTTATACTGGATGCCCTTCCTGGAGCAACCCTCTATGGTGAGAGGGGCTTGTGTCCCACCTACAAATACAAATACAAAATTATTATAATGGCAAGCAAAGAGTTAAAGTATTAACCTGTAAAGCATATATTCTACATAGTACAACAGTTTTATATTTTACAGACTACAGTACATACACTTTAAAAGAACAGGTGCTGTAATTTATGATAGTTTAATAGTTGATAATAGTTGTTGATATCACTTTAATGTCCATCAGTTGATCTGAAACGGCAAAATAACTGGTTAGAGAAGTTTAGCATAGACACAGGAAAAACTGGCAACAGTTAGCCTGGCTTTATTTAGAGGTAACCTAATAACATCTCCAGTGCTCACACAGACACCTCGTATCTTATTTTTTTATCCCTACAAATTTAATTTTCTGTGTTATTTATTTAAAGGTGAGAAGGATTTCCTAAGTTTTTGCTTTGCAGATGGGTATGCATTTTCAAAAATGACTATTCCTCTATGCCAAACGCTCCACATCCCAGGTTTGGCCTAAAATATATAACCACATTCTATATAGAAGAAGAAATGTAGACCCAGATTGTTAACCAAATTACCTTTACTTCTTCCCACTCAATGCAACCTTTTTGTCCAACAAGCAAAGTGAATGGTTTACCATTATCACAGTCTTTAAAACCAGACATGCTACTTTCATATTTTCTATAGCTATTGATGCGTTATGCTAGAAGAACACAAATTTCTTTCCTGCTGCCCTTTTGCTCCCTTTTACTTAACAACAGAAATAATGGGTATTAGTGGAGCAGCATCTCCAAAATGCATCTACTTGATGTTCCTTTGCTAGGGCCCAAAAATGGTTGTGTGCTTCTAAGCCACTCAGGAGGCTTTTTAGAGAGAAACAAAGATGACCATAAGGCCAAAAGAATTTTTATGGTTTAGAGAGACATATACTGGTGGGGAATCACTGATATAATCTTTGTTTTCTCATTAGTTTACATTTTTTATCGGCAGCATCACAGTGTTTTAATTCCAAACATTAGCAGGAGGATAAAAATAAAAATCTTATTAGAGAAGTGGATATTAACATTAAATTTAAAAATTACCCCATTCATGTATTTATTTTATGCCACTTATCTAGGTTTGGGTCATGGGGGCAGTGTCCTGAGCAGCGATATGCCTGGAACACCTTGCCTAGGAGGTGTCTGGGAAGCATTCTGGTTGGCTGTCCAAACCACCTCAACTGGCTCCTTTCAATGTGGAGAAGTAGTGGCTCTACTCTGAGGAACCACCACCCCAAAAAAGTTGGAAACAGGTGGAGGGGTGGAGACACTCAGAGATAATTTGGAAGTTGCTTCATTGTGGGAATTTTTGGAGCCAACTACTTAATTTTTCTAATGAATTACAAATTTACATGACACCTTGTGCTTTTCAACCTTTTTAGCTTGTGATTTGAAAAAGTATTTATAGCCCGTTGTTAGCAGTTTCAAAACAGGGAGATCTCCCCTCAAAATGTCTCAGATGAAGTATTTTATAAAAAAGCAAACAGTGGAGAAAAGTCCAAAACATTAGAACAGATTTTTACAACCTCTCAGATTTATGTTGTGACTCTTTGGGGAGTGATATTGGACTAAAATACTACTGCCTTAAACTGTGGATACACTGATGCATTTTTATTAACAATATAACAATGCCAAAACACTCTTAGAAAAAGGGTACAGCAAAGTCAATATCTGTATCTCGGTACAATTTACATACATGTACCTTTGAGGGTGAATGATCGGAGCTTCTCCCAGGCAGTAAAAGGTACATAACTGCACCATTTCTTCTACATTTTAAGGTGAAATATCAGCAGACAGTTTATTAAGCCAAATGAAATAGAAATCTTATTCTTAGATTTTAAGGCTCTTCAGTTTTCTTATTCATTTAATTTAATACACAATGAATTTCATTCTGTTGTGAGTAACATCAGTACGGTGATGCAGAGGTTGGCACTGTCCCCTCACAACAAGAAGGTTCTGGGTTTGAAACTTCTTGACTGTTATGCCTCTGCCGCGTAGGCATTATAGTTTCAGGTTGTCAGACAGCTGCCTGTCCATCTGTCCTTCTGTTATCTTGTTTGCCACTACGGGAGCTGACTTGCTTGCTGGATCTTTCCCAAACTTTGTTTGGTTAATACACCTGACAGCATTTACGAGATTGTAGGGTCAAAGGTCAAGGTCACAGATGGTACACTGGCACACCAGCCAAGTTCTAGTCATTTCCTTCATTCCGTGCCTGGTGGGTTTCTTACAGTCCGAAGGCATGCATGCTATGTTAAATGGTGATTATAAGTTGCAGATTTTAGATATATGCATAGCTTTGTCTATAAGCTTGGTCTATAAGACTAGAAAAGTGCTATACAACTATCAGTTCATCTCCAAGAGTCTTAATAAATATTGATAAAAAAAATACATAAATTACATGAATGCAGCATCATCAACAAAAATGACAAAGGTTAACTTTTGTGCTCTTAAATTAAAGGTACAAAAGGTACATTTTGTTGCCAAATGTTTGACACTGGTATGTGTAAGAAAAGTTCCTGTCAAGGATACAACAGCAGCACCTTAGAGGATGCAGCCCCAGTGACAAGCTGTTGTACTTCTAAAGGAACAATAAGGTACTTTGTATTCTGTGAGATTATGTATCAGTCACAGGGCACATGTATATCTGTTTTTTTGGGGGGATGGGGGTGGGGGGTGACATTGTAAGTACATTTTGCTGACTTCTGTACTATTACTTGCAGGACTGAAACCAAGGGCCTGTCCTTACAAATACAGGCATGCATATATTCATATATATGTTTATAATCTGAATGAAAACTATTCTCTCGTATGACCTGATTCACTATAGTGCTCATAAACACAGCATTCTTGGTTCACTTTATATTTATTTTGTGTTAGGATTTTTTCTGCTATAAATTTGAAATTTGAAACTCATTCAGATTCTCTACTGTATGTGAACTGGATTATTTTGTAGAACTCAATTTTATAGCTTTAGTATTATCAGCTGTTGTCCAACATAAACAGCAAACAGTATCAACAGACAGCCTTGAATCTGTATCGTAGTACTGCACCAGCATGCTAGCAATCATAACAGCGAGAGCAGGAGGTGTCAGCAGACATATTCTGGATGGAAAGCATGGAGGCCGCTGTGCTCATACATCTTCAACACTGACATATGGAAAAAATGAGAGGCAAAGGAGGCAGCATCCAGACTCACACTGACACGTGGGACAGCTCAATCTCCTACAGATCATACTGTAGTCACACACACACACGCCTATAAGTGAATGCGTGTGTGTGTGAGTATGTGTGTGTGTATGTACGTACATACATGCATTCACACATTAGGGCAGTCAAAATTGATTGGTGCTCCAACTCTATCTGGTGGCAGAACCAGCTTGATCAAAAATGGAACATTCTGGCCCTCTCGATGGGAAATTTGAGTACAAAAACCCAAGATGGAACAATCAACTGACAAAAAGTAATTTGCACATTCTGCAGGAAGAAGTTTTCATTTCACTGACGCAAAACATAGATTAGTGGGGCATTCATCGATAACATGAACAGCTTAGTCTGTTTCAGCAGTTGGCTGAAAGATGAGTAAGATGACCACATTAATATGGATGGTTGTTCAATTTAAAAGAAGAAAAAATGTGGTTGGTAAATATGGTGTGGTTGGTATGTTTTTATTTATTTATTTATTTATTTTATTTTGCGATCTGGACACCATATCTGTTATTTAGTTGAAATAAAACACACACACACACACACACACACACACACACACACACACACACACACACACACACACACACACACAAACACACACACACACACACACAAAAACAAACACACACACAAAAACACACACACAAAAACACACACACACACACACACAAACACACACGATGCTTAGAAAGAGAGGATGAGGATGCTTGACAAAATGGATGAAAAGGGTGAGGACAGTTGAAGGGATGTGAAGCCATCAATTACACTGTTGGAAATATTGAGCTTATATGCTCTATATAAAAGCACACCCTTGCAAATACAAAATGTTGTCAGTGGCTGTATTAATTTTTCATGGTTCTTTATGTCTCTCTTCACAAATATTTCCCTTTGATCACCTTTTCCTGTGTCATTTTTTCAGTCCCTTTATGGGTATCTGACTTTAATCCAGCTGCCTGTAGCCTCTTGGTTGTCATAATATCTCGCACCATAACTTGCACTCCTGCAAAATGGAAATAGGAAAGACTGCATTTAGATTCATAACAATGAAAGGAAGCATTTTGAGTAGAGATGATGGTGGGCTACAGAAACACTCTTCTTCTAAAAGAAGTCTTCTGTTTTTCCAGGCAAGTCTATTTTCTGCGTGCAAAAAAGGCTCACCTCCAGCTGAGTGTCGAAGCAGCAGACTTCTTCTGTTCATTATTCATTACTCATATAAGCTCTATTTTAGAAGTAGACCCAGCTATACCCACTCTAAGAATACTTTTTCGTCAAGCTTATGTGCTGCCATATGTGATTGAAATAAGACACAGGCCTTCTCTGCAGGAGAAGGAGGCACACTGGTGTTTGTTGCACACACATCTGTTTTAATCTATTAGCCCTCTGCAGTAGCAAATATATAGACACATGCTTTTATCAATAAAAGCTAGTTTCATAAGACGGCAACCAAACTTAAGCCACAAATGCACACATGCATTTGGTGGTTATATGGAGCTTACTTTCCACCTATTACCCTATTTTTACTTTCTTCTGTAACTTCTGCATGTTTCCAGTTTGGAGACTAAAATTTTGTTGTTACTGTGAGGCTGCTTTAAAAATCCTGTGGACTTCCTTCTAAAGCTCTGCGTTTATGTTGGCCTGAAAGTCCTGATTTTATGCTCAGTGATTCCATTCTTATCGCCAAATCCAATAAGAGGAAAAAAATCTTATCTTAAACTTGGAAATGACATGCCCAGTTGTTATCACAACTGTGCAAAACTGGCATGAATTCAAAGTGATCTTTCAGGAATATCTGTCAATACATGTTGCTCTTAGAATGTATTAGCAAAACAGAAAAACTGTGGAAATACTGAAGCAGAAACATAAAGAGGGTGTGAAAAGTGCGATTGATTTAGGAGTTAAACATTGATTTGTAGGCATTACAAACTTCACATTCTGCTTGA
Organism: Etroplus canarensis; assembly: GCA_015106775.1. Taxonomy (NCBI): domain Eukaryota; kingdom Metazoa; phylum Chordata; class Actinopteri; order Cichliformes; family Cichlidae; genus Etroplus; species Etroplus canarensis. Next base: position 742 of record VUQH01080296.1, on the reverse strand, counting down.
AAACCTTGGTAATAATTGTCTCTTGGTAGTGATTTGATGAAAATCTATTATTTGTGACAGTGTGAAATTAATCAATACTTAGCTGGTCTCACATGTTGAAAGACAGGTGCATGCAAGTATAATATCAGCTACACTCTATAGAGCTGGATTAAAAAAGCAAGATCAGTATCGAACATATTTTTTCTGGAAGTCATTCATAGGGTTGCACTCATTGTACACAAATTGCAGAAATAGTCAAACTGAATGGAGGGAAATTATTGGGTGATCAGTTTAAACTCTGCTTACTTTTACAACCCTAATTCCAAAAGGTTGGGATGCTGTGTAAAATACAATCTGCAAATCTCATAAACCAATATTTTATTCACAAAGACATAGAAAGCATATCAAATGTTGAAAGTGAGACTCTTTGCCATGTCATGAAAAATACTAGCTCATCTTGAATTTGATGGCAGCAACTTGTTTCAAAAAAGTTGAGACAGGCCCATGTTTACCACTGCGTAACATGCCCTCTTCTGTCTTAGAGCTGAGAAGAACAGTTGCTGGATCTTTGGGAGAGGAATGTTGTCCCGTTCTTTTCTAAGATAAGATTTCAGTTGCTCAACAGTCCTGGGTCTTCTTTGTCATATTTTGCATTTCATGATGCAACAAATGTTTTCAGTTGGTGAAAGGTCTGTACTGCAGGGAGGCCATTCAATCGCTGGAACTCTAATAGCTGCAGTATTCTGTTTAGCATTGTCTTGCT
>VUQH01080295.1:0-17992 GCA_015106775.1 Etroplus canarensis | reverse complement strand
GCACACTGCCACTGGACTCTGGACCAGTGGAAAACTGTTCTGTAGAATGATGAATTACACTTCTCTATCTGGCAGACTGATGGACAAATATGGGTTTGGTGAATGCCAGGAGAATATTACCTACCTGACTGTGTCAGCTGTAAAGTTTGGTGGAGGAAGGATAACCCTATGGTGTTGTTTTCCTGGGGTTGTCCTTGGTCCCTTATTTCTAGTGAATTGAAATCTCAGTGTTTCAGCTTACCAAGATATTTTGGACAATTTTATAATCCAATTTTATGGGAACATTTTAGTCAAGAGCTTTTTCTGTTCCAGCATGACAGTGCTCCAGTACACATAGCAAGGTCCAATGAGTTTGGTGTGGAAGAACCTGACTGCACAGAGCCCTGACCCCAACCTCATCCAACAACTCTGGGATGAGTTAGAGCACCTCCAAAATCTTGTAGAAAGCCTTCTGAGATGACTGGAAGCTGTTATAGGTGCAAAGGGGCAACTAACTCCATATTAATCCCTATGGGTTTAAAGTGAGATGTCATCAAAACTCCTGTTAAGTGTAACGGCCCATTAACTTTGTCCATATAATGTACCTTCAACTGCTCCCTCGTATTTTCCCCAAGGGGTCGCCACAGTGGGTTAGTCCACACTGGTAATTTGGCAGAGGTTTTATGCCTGACGCAACCCTCTGTGGTGAGAGGGGCTTGTGTCTCCCCCTGGAATCGAATCAGGGACCTTTCGCTTGTAAGGCAAATGTGTAAACCAGTGCACCTGTATTGAAAAATGGTGTCACTTACCTGAGTCACATTTTTTAAACTGTGGAAGCTGATAAAACAATAACTGAAATTAGTTTAATCCTTTCATTTTCTTTCTCTTTTCAGCATATTGAATATAAAAGTTCCAGTGATACACTGACATATTTTTGCAGTATGAGCAAAAATCACTTAGCTTCCACAAGTTTTTGTGGCACCAACTGCTCCTTCCAGGCAACAGCTGACAGATGATCTGGTCCTATCAGCAATAATGTCGTTTGTTCTTGAAGTCACAGTACTGCTGGTAGGAGAGCAATTCTGCTCAAGCGGAGTATTAGTGATTTGTTTCGTTTAACCTGTTGATTCAACAGACGTGGCTTTCAAAGAAGGGAAGCAATTTGATACTTGAATCAGACAGACATTACAAGCAACTGCTTATAATATATTCAAACTGAAGAAATGTTATTGTCAGAGACAAATATGGCAATATATGTTATTGAATTGGCATATATTTTCTATTGTCACTTTTTACTGTATTATCACGATGTCTATATTTGTTCAGTATACTGTAATTCAAATGTGGACTATAGGAGGAAGCTGGGCCCCAGCTAGCTGGAGGATTTGAACTCAGGACCCCCTTGCTGTATGGTAGAGGTGCCAACCCCTGCACCACCATACCACCTACCCATAAACAACAGAGTTTAATTAGCAAAGGTACAAAAATGTTATTTGCCAATTTTGATGTAATTGTAGAGAACATTTTGTTAGACTGTTGAAAATGTGTTTGTCTATAATCATGTGTTTTTTTTGTTTTTTTTTGGTTGCAGTGCTTTGAGCTCTCTCAGCCATTGTTATGGTAAGGCACCCTCATAATCTTAATAAGTGAACACACTTTGCATTTGAAAATCAATTTGTCAAGTTATCGCTGGTCTTTCCATCCCAGTGGTGCTCAGAAGGTTATTTCACATTCCATGCCATTAAAGACGAAGAAAAACCAAGAAAATCAAACTGATGCGATTATACTAAGGGCTGCGTTCATTCAGTGACTGTTCAACTGCTGACCCCTTCTATCCTGCCTTGTGGTTTTGGTTCAGTGGGTATCCAGTTTAAGAGGGAACTGTACTCAAGAACTATTATAGTTTCAATAGCAGAATTTATAAACAAATACAAAAATTAATCTTTCCTAAACTATTTTAAATTATTTATTTTCATCTTACAAGAGCCAGAGATAATAGTTTAGTCTTAAATGATCATTATGAACACTATAGCGTTTGCGAAGTGTGATAGCCAAAGAATAATGAAACAATCAGCCTTTAAACACAGTTTATGGCATAGAGGAAGTGCATAAAGCAGGAAAACTTATAGCACCTTTGCCCCATAATTATTTTTTGCTTAAGTCTATATATTATTGAAAATTATCTATATAATGTCTTTGTGGATGTGTGAGATGTGATATCAAATGATTTAATAATATATGTATTTTTTTAAACAGTTAATTGTTGAGGTTTTAAAGGTTATTATTTCAATTCCCAAATGTTCCCAAAGCTTAATGTGAAACGTGAAAGCATAATAAAGTCCAATAAAATCAGATAAAACATGTTGTATATGTAGAAGCGGACATTTCATTCTCTTTAAAAGAGTGTTGTACTTAAATAAATTTGTCCATACAGCCATCCATCCATCCTTCTCTCTGGCCACCTCCTCAAGCTCTTCTTGGGGGATACTGAGGCATTACTAAGCCAGCTAAGAGATGCAATCTCTCCGGCGCATTCTGGTTCTGCCCTGAGGCCTCTTCCCGGTAGGACATGCCTGAAACACCACACCTAGGAGGTGCCCTGGAGGCATCCTAGTCTATGGGTGAACCACATAGACTGGCTCCTTTCAATATGGAAGAATAGCAGCTCTATTCTGACCTTTCTTGAATGACTAAGCTCCTCACACTGTCTCTAAGGGAGAGCCCAGCCAGCCTTTAGAGGAAGCTCATTTCCCCCACTTGTATCTGCGATCTCATTCTTCCGGTCACTATCCACAACTTACGGTGATAGATGAGGGTAGCAGTGAGAGTGACAGGCTGATTAGTGCGCCTGTCAGTCCAAACCTTAAAATGAAATTTTTAGTAACTTTCACATTAGTACTGTAGTGCAGTGGTTAGTACTGTTGCCTCACAACAAGAGAGTCCAGGGTTTGATTCTACTGACTGGTTGGGGCCCTTCTGTGTGATGTCTACATGCTCCCCTGTGTCTGTGTAGATTCTCTTCCAGTACTCTGGCTTTCTCCTGCAGTCTGTAAATGTGATTGGTTTTCTGTTTCTCTGTATAAGCCATGCAATAGACTGGTGACCTGTCTAGGTACCCTGCCTCTTGGCCCTTGACAGCTGGGGCTCCAGCCTTCCCGTGACCCTGAATTAGATAAACAGTCAAGAAAATGGATGGAGTCACTTTCATAATTTGAAAAAAAGAAAACAAATCAGTAGAGGAAAAAATAGACAAACAAAATTCCACTGCAAAGAAAATCTACAAGTAGTGTAGATTTAAAATAACTGCTGGTTTCATATGGCCTGACTACCCTATTAAATTCAACCTTAGAACAGACCGCTTGATACACAAAGAAGGCAAAATATAGTTGTTTTCCATCATTTTATGACCTTAGTAGAAGGCAGGTACAGTTTCAGAGGGCTTATGTGTCAACAAAGGCAACAGTTTCTTAAATCACTTAAGTGATTTCTTTATACTGCTTTTAAAAAAATCCACTAAACCTCAGCATTATTTACGTTATATTGCAATGGTCTATAACAGAAAACAGGATGCTCACATTTAATAGCTTGAGCATTAAATACCACCATTTATATCTGATAGATATCTAAACCAGTGGTTCTTAAACTGTGGGTGGGGCCCAATGGTGGGCTGCAGAGCTACAGCAGGTGGAGCACGAACACCCAGGTGAAAAATATTACTAAGTGAAACTAAGGCAAATGGATCTCTGATTTTTTTTTTAGCAGACAGAAACAAACAAGAGATTGCTGATTCTTTTGCATAAATATTTTAAGTAAAATTCAATGTGGATTTAAAAAAAAATTATTATTAGTAATTGATAAAATTGTGGGCTGTGGGGCATGAACTTCTTTCATGTTCCGAAGTGGGGCATGCCAAAAAGAGCTTGAAAACCACTGACAAAAAAATATTTGATTATTCTAAGTTTTCCTTGTGCATGCTTATTGACTAAAAGATGCTATGTGTGTTTCAGCTGTACAATAAACCTTGTGAATGTTGAAATCTTTTTAATGGACTGTGAATTTGATGTGGCCTTGAATTTCTTTTACTACTTCTGAATGGATTCTTGCATCCCTTTTTCAGATTTGCTCTGATAAGTGGCTGTCAAACTCCAGCCCGTTTCTCTCCCCAAATGCTGCCTTATGCTCAGCCCCTAGTCATTGCTGCCCAATCTAATAACTCTTCCCATGTTTAAGCAAAGCGTGTGCCTAATAGACTGATCTCAAATCACACATTAGGGGACGCTGGAGTGAGCTGAATGTCACAGTGCATTTATCTTCTCCTTGCCCCCCGACCAACCCATCTATGCTGGGACCATTATTTAACCTAAGAGAGGTCAGATCCTCCCTGTGAGGCTTGAACAGAGCATGAATTAAGCTGAATAGTGTATCCATCCATTAAAGTAGCCATTGCCTGCTTTAAAAGCTCTTGGAACACTACCATCCTGGACTGCTTTATGGGTGTCACCGACCAAATGGGATGACAGCGGGTGGGCCTGACAGCATGTGACTCCCTTACCTGCCAGGGGAGGGGGTTGAAGGGCAAGAAGAGGGTAGGGGGCTGGGATGCTGCTAGGTCAGCATTTGGCATTGTGTGAGGAGAGTAATGATCCTTAGAGAGAGAGCTTCCCCTCCCTTCCTCCCTCTGCCGTCTGTGCCACATTTCAGATTTGGGAGAGTTCGGCCTCTTTGGGTATCTCTTGATTTTCTTTGTTCAATTTTTTTTTTAATTTCAGTTGTTGTAGGCTTGATAGAGAAGTTTCTTACAGTTTCTCTGTTAGTCTACAAGACTTAAAAGCTGACAAAAAGAGTGTTTTCTTAACTTTTTGGCATTTCAGTGATGGTATTTATATAGAAACCCCTAAAACTAGCAGAGAAGAGGACTAAACATAGCTTGGAGAATTTAAATCCATCAATAACATCCTTTTGACAGAAGAAATAGTTTGTAGACATGTTTGTTTTTTCAATCACACCTAAATGAGCATCAATTCAATGCACTTTGGCAAGATACTTGGAACTGAAAAGAGAGAGAGAGATTTAAAAGGGATATTTTGAGGAGACTAAAGAAGTTAGAGCAATTTGAGCAGAGAAAGCAACAGGGAAAAATATTCTAACCAGAGCGTAGCATTCAATCGACCAGCAGGAGTTGACATCACGTGGACCAATGAAGAAACCTGGGAAACTTACAGGGTGCAAAACAAGAGGTCTTTTGTTGTTCGTTTATCAACATTAAACTCAATTTCATTGTTAAAAATTCATCAGGCTTCTAACATAATCTGTGTAGAACATTCCTTAGCATTTTGGCTTCTCAGTGAGAGAATTATGCTGCAGGCTAGGTTTCAGCAGCCAACTGGACAGCTAAATTTGGATTTACCCAACAATGAGACCAAGATCCACAGCTGTGTGACCATATTGCATAGAAGACATGGCAAGACATGGCTTATTTCATATTCCCCCAGCCATCTGCGATGCATAAATAAAGCTCCAGTTTTGTGACATTCCAGCAACCAAGAACTTAGTTTGTAAAGACAAATAGATTAAATAATGAAAACACACACTCACACACAGACAGTCAGGTTTAGTGATTTGTAAAAACAGTGCAAGTCTGATTATAAACATTAAGTTGAAACAGATGTTCTGCTATCGGCATTTATTTAATTTTGGCTTAATTTTCATCAGAGTTGAGATGATGTGTCGGAGTGTGTGTTAAGAGCTTATTTGGAAATATGTAGTGCTACAAAGTTGAAAAGGGAATTATATTTCTCTGTCTGTCAAATTCTGTTCCTTGTATTATTTTTAGTACAGTGTGACAACTGTAGTAGTTCTTTTGTACAGTAAAATTTAAAGCTTTGTATCAATTTTGTGTGGAATACACGTATTATGCTATGTCAGGGTATTTAAAAATCCAGGCAGTGTAACTGGTAATGCTATCAAGAAAACAAAAGCTCCCTTTTATATTAAATTCATATGAAGATACTGTATCGTTAGTTTTTTGTTGTGTACTGCACAGTTTGCACCACCAGAGGACAGTCTCTACTGATACGTGAGGATAGCTGAGCTCAGTGAGCTGTGAACGACAAATATCCTGATAAGGGCCCTGTCACACCGTGACAATTTAACAAGCTTATGCGGACGCATCCAAATTCCTCTAAAATGCTGACATATGCAGAACAATGATGTTAAATGGACATATACATAACGTATTGCTAACATATATAAAACGTAATACCAACGATAGATAGATAGATAGATAGATAGATAGATAGATAGATAGATAGATAGATAGATAGAACTTTATTAATCCCGAGGGATTAATAAAGTTGTGATGGCGTAATAAAGTGATGGCGTATTGCCGGCATTCACAACTTGAAGCCTATTTATACCACTTCCCATAAATGCAGCACATTTTCCATTATATAATAACTGTATGTTAGAAACACGTTCAGTACTGGAACACGTCAAATACGTCCACAAACGTTAATATCTGTTGGAGGTAAGTTCGATATGCTACACATGGGTTAAAAACATGTTACTCATAGGTTATTAATATGTTTTGGGTATGCTAGACATTATCTCCACATATTTCAACATATGAGTAAAGGGATTCATCGTATGGATAACATACCTGCAACATACGTACACCGGACATATGAGCCATACACTGGTAAACTCGGAAATTTTGTGCATGCTCAAAATTTTCCGGCAACCTCACTGTACTACAACATATATCAGCATATGTCAGCCTGCTCTTAACTCATGCAAAACTTATCGATAATTTATTTGATGTATACCAGCATATTTACAGATTTTTTCCTACGCTGGCATACACTTGTTAAATTGTCAAGGTGTGATAGGGGCTTTAGTAAACCAAATGTAGCAAGTAACCTTTTGAAAGTATTCTGGGTTTAGTCCTGTTGTTACATGGAGTCAGTCTGAATGAAGCTGTTTAAACTATTTGCCTGCTTGAAAGTTGTGACTAAAAAGGGCAGTATTTCAAATTGCATCTCCATTAAGCTCTTCAATTTGTCTGTGTCTGATGTGGCAAGAAGTCAGGAGGTCACCCAGCAATAAACTATGGAAGCAGGTAGGGGAGTCCTTAATGACTAGTGATCTAATTGTTTAAAGGAAATTTAAATTTAGATTAACTGATCGTGCTAGTACTAACAGTGTACTTTACTTTCATTTTAGCATCACAGTGCTTGTACTTTGTGTGGTTATGCATTACTCCAGTCAAAAGTTTACATGTCAGTTTGTTTTAACACAGCCAATAAACATTGCTTCAATTTTTACTGTTGTTTTTTACTGGTTGGCTCATCCAACAACTGCTTTGCTGCACTTATGTTTGAAGTCCCATGTTGTCTGGTCATAAAAGAGCAGGTGAGCAGCAAACCACTCTACGAGAAGTTCTTCCTGTTCAGGGGAGGGAGTTGCCTCCGGCTTCACCTGGCTCACCTTAGCCCCAGACCATTGCTCTTCTGTCTTTGTCTCTCACTGTAGCTTTGACTCAACGGACACAACTCTAAGCAGTACAGACACACCTCACGGACACACCTCAGTACAGGAACATTTTTTGATGCAGGCTGAGATGGAAAATATGGTCCAGTATCTCACAAAGCTGAGAGGCACTAGCTTTGAGGACCCTGGAGTTCATACCATCAAGGCCTGCAGACTTTCTAGGGTTGAGTCTTGTGAGTTGTCTTCGAATTTGATCAGCAATAAAGGTGACAGGTGGGGGAGGGGTAGAGGAGTTAGGATGGAGGGTGTTAAGAGTGCCATGAGTCTGGGGGTTGGGGGACGAAGCAAAAACACCATAAAGAGGAGGTTAGGGGAGGGAGGAAGGGAGTGGCCTAAGGTTGCAGACCAAAAGCAGCCATAAGCTTGGAGGTGAGCAGCTGCTGTAGAATCAAAGCTGATAGAAAACCAGTTGAAATCATTGGCACAGTCCACATTACCATAAATTCCTCTGCCACTGTTTTGTCTCAGCCCAGTGACTGTCTTCATGCCATTTCTGCCCTCCCTCCTATTGTTCTGTTGGAGTTTCCACTGCAACTTCCTCCTGTCAATCAGCCACTCTGATTGATCTTTTCAGAACTGTTCTCACCCCCTACTTTCCATTTCCATATTTCCGTTTCTGAAGACCCTCTTCCTTCTCTTGAGGAGTGTTTTGATGTCTTTTATCTCACCAGAGGTTTGTTATTTGGGTAACCCTTAACAGTTTTAGATAGGATTATGGCATCACACAAAAAGTTAATATAGTCCGTGATCAATTCTGTGTGCCCTTCATTGTCCCCTCCCTGCAGCTCACAGAATGCCTGCCAGTCAGTTACCTCAAAACAGCCCTGTGGTGTAGAGTTAGAGAGACATAACAGGGAGTGAGGTGAACCAGGTTGTGGTCTGACTCACAGAGTGGGGGGAGGCCAGAGGAGCTGTACTCATCCTTATTGTTTGCATACAGTAGATCTATTGTCCTCTCACCTCTGGTGGGAGAGTTCATGTACTAAATGAAAGTGGTTTGTGTTTTGTTGAGTGTGATGTGGTTAAAGTCTCCCAAGATCACAATGTGTGCACTTGGGTATTCAGTCTGTAACCAAGCTATTGCAATGCATGATTTTTAATGCAGATGCTGGATTACCCGAGGGTGAGATATAAACAGTCACTATAATGGTGTATGAAAACTCACATGGTAGATAATAACATACTATTATTTCGGGTGTAGTTTGATAATTTAATCAGTTAATGTTCACCTTCCTAGCTATGATTACATTTATCATCACCGATAGCTCAGTTTCTATTTTTTGTAGTTTTTGTTTTTGTTTGTAGTTTTGTTTGTTCTTTTTTCTCAACAGTCATATACCATATTCAAAACAATCTATACTAATTCAAGCATACTTTAAAAATGCCATTTCTACCTTCTTTTTTAGTAAAGCTCTGCTTTGTTTGATAAGAAACATGGACTCTTGTGCTGGCTTAGTGCCAGTAAATATAAGGCATCATCCATTCTGACTTGTTTGAATAAGCTGTCACAATGGATCTTGGCTGTGTCAACTAAAAGCCCAGATAATGTTTGGGGATGAAATAAAGTGCCAAATAACACAGCTGCAACATAATGATCAAACCACATTATGCCTTTCAGCTCCAATTTGAGAGCAGGTCTTTAGAAAATGCTTTTGATCTAGTTTGACCAACTAGATGTTTTCAAACCTGATACGAAGGCTGATAACACTGGTTCAAGGGGATCACCTTTTCCTGTGATGGATTTTTATGAGGGTTCTCTGAAAGGACATTATCTTTATCAGTGACCTATGAAGGTCCAGCTTGAATTGACAATGATCTACGCATGATTTGATTCACGTGAAATTAGACAAGGTTTGGATATAGAGGTGTTCATGAATCAATAACATCCCCGAGGAATATCAGTCATAAATGGTGGCTGAACAGAGGGGACAGTAAAGGTTTCTAAATAGCTTTGCCATAACACAACTCTTTAAAAGCACAGTTACAGAACCTGGTTGTATGCTTTGCATTGACACTGGAAGCCTACATGGAAAAAAAAAGAGAAAACGAATAAAAATACAGATAAAATAACACATTTGGCATATGTATGTCAGCATCCCCAAATGCATTTTTGCTTTTGCAGCTGCTCAACAACAATAAGATCTGGCAACCTTCCATCCAGCAAATGGCCCTATTATTTTTGCTTCTCACTCTCCGGTTACTCTGAATAAGCAGAATTTATCTATGTCAAACAGCCTTGTCTGTGTTGTTCCCTATTTTACCTTCTCTTATTGTAGCTCCACCGACATTGCCACCCACATAAACAGACACCACAGCCCAACCCCACAACATCAGCCTCTTTAGCGCTTGCCTCTCCCTAATGTCTTCTTTGACTTTGCAGTCCTGACTGTTTTTTCTTAAAGAAATAAAGTAAGCTGAAATGTATTTGTCAGTATTTGGTTGTATGCTGTTGCCGTGTACTTTAGCTTCCATTCAGTTTTGAAAAACAGAACACAAGAAAAAATGGGATATTTAAGCAAATATATGACTGTAATAAATATCCACTAAGCCAAGGAACTTCATTAACTATGGATGATAGTCCCTGTGGGTAACATACACAGGTTTTAGATGATGAATGCGTGCTTTTAAGGACTGAATTACAATGCAGTTAAATGTAACACAATTTATTTTAGTAACAAACTGATGAAGCAGATATGACTATTAAAACTCAACTTTGCCTTAAATTGTATACGGTAGCAAATAAAAATACCCAGGGGTAACTCCTCGGAGAAAATCACTACGTCAGTATAATTGGATAAGAAGATAGTCTATCATATTGAAATGAGTGATAACCAATTATTTTGACTTTATCATATTTCCTATTCAAAATGGGGCTATCCAGGATAGCCTGATTGCAATACCTTCAGTATTGCTCTTTACAGTTTTATTAGTAAGATCGACAAACCACGAATATAAACTACTTCAGTCTGGACTTTCTGACTGATTAAGGGAGGGGTCTTGAACCTGCTGCTCCAGAGCTGCATGTGGCTCTTTTGCCCATCTTCAGGGGCTTCCTGTGTCTTTGACAAAAAACTGCATTCACATGAAAAATATCCTATATATTTTTCTGAACCTCAGTAGTGGTACCAAACATGGATATACTAATAAATTGCTTGTTCTGAGTCCCCCAGCTATGGATTTGAAAAAACAAAAAAAAATTTAATTAATTATTAAAAATAATAAGTCATAAATGAAAACAGAGAATTTAGTAGTGTATGGACAAATTTGCTTGCTTTCACTGCCAGTGCTGCTATCTTACTGGTAGCTGGCCTTTAGTCAAAATAAAATTGAAACAATCCTATTTTTTTGTTTGGTTTTACTATATTTAAACCCACTGAGCTTCTATTTTTTAATTCATTATTAAGGTAACCTCTTTTAATTTGATTCATTTCCACAACAGTTGGGACTCAAAGTGGCCTGCAGAGCTTTATAGCTACTCTCTATCTACTCTCTAAGTAGGCCTAAACATGTCAATAGATAATATTTTCCCCTGCATTTCACAGTTATTCCATTTTGTTGGTAACAAAAATAAATACAGAACTTGCACTTATATAGTGCTTTTCTACTCTGACTGAGAACTCAAATCACTTGTTACTACAAACTTGGTGTATCCATTCACACAGCACTTTATTCTATGCCTTCAAGCTCATTTAACTATCATGCACATACTGTAATCACATTCTGATGGATGCATCAAGAGCAATTTGGGGTTTAGTGTCTTGCCCAAGAACATTTCAGGATGTAGACTGGAAAAGCCAGGTATCGAACCTGTTTGAAGACAACCCTCTCTACCTCCTGAGCCACAGTTGCCACAGTTATAGCAGTGACTATAATAACAGTTTTAGTGGTAATTTTTTGTAGTAATTATAGTCCCATAAATACGACAAAAATATGGTTAGTTATAACCACATGCAAACTTCAAGTACTAAATAAAATTAATAAATAACAGCAAATAAACAGCCCTCTGTAGCATAGTCACATGTGGTAAAAGATTTTAACACCTATTAGTGATTTTGATAATCTCATTTATACTTAAAAGGTCGTGCTACCTTTATTAAGATAAAAATAAATATAATAAATAGCCTAAATAAGTAGGGGTTATAAGGCTTCATACAGATATGTCTGACAGCTCCATACAGATTTTCCAGGTCTAGAGTTGCTTAAAAATGGCTCTTTTGAAAGTAAAGGTTGGCAACCCCTGGGGTGGGGTTATCAAAGCTCTAATATTAAAACTTGACTTAGCTAACCATGTTTCCTGTAACTAGCTCTACTGAGAGAGAGAATCTTAAACCTAACTTCCTGTCTCTGGGTATAACATGATAAAGCTCTGTATCTGCGTGTGGCTGTTTCATCATTTCATAACTGTTTCTTCAACTATTTAATTCTGTCAGTCATTATTGTAGACATTAAAATAATGAATAATTAATCTAATTCAAATTTTTACAATCACTTGGGTAATATAACAATGATTGCACCCAAATAAAAAAAACTTTTTTAATGATAGTTTAATATTGTGTTTAATCATGTAATTTTTTTCCTATCATCATCTAATTTTGACATCACTGCTGTGCTATGATATTAATAATAATAATAAAAACACACATTTGTCAGTTGGATTGCTGTGAAACATAATAATTTAATTTCATCAGTATATGTCACAGCAACATTTCCCCTGAAGTGGAGAATCCTTATTTACCTGAGTCTGAAGTAAAAATGGTTATGACAAGACTTCACATCATTGCTGGATTAATATGCAATTAAGACAATCACTGGCAAATTTATTTTTGATACCATCATGATGTCATAAAAATTACTGATACAACTGAAGCAATTTTATCACTAATATATGGCCTTATTTAAAAAAAATTAAGACAGGCAAATATAAATACTATATGGACATCAGTATTGAGCCACACATCTACAGGAGCTTTAGACATCTCGTTATAAAAAGGCATTCATATGTAGCTGGTCTTCCTTTTGCAACTATGACAGCTTCCACTCTTCTGGGAAGCCATTCTACAGGATTTTGGAGTTTGTCTCTGGGAATTTTTGCCCATTCATCCTGAGGTGCCTTTCTGTGGTCGCACAGATGTTGAATGAGGGGGGCTGGCTCACAGTTTCCGTTTTAGTACATCTCAAAGGAGTTTGATGGGGTTGGGGCCTGTCAAGTTCTTCCACACCAGGCTCCTCAAAGCATGCCTTACAGAAAAAGATATCTGAAGTTAAATTTGGCATTGCACGTCACCATCCTTACAAAACTATTCAGCAGTGTATAAGCACACATGCTTCAAGATATTCTCACTGACCATCACCACGGTCTTATTTTGACTGTATAGCTTAACTGTTCTATTCACAAACTGACCATAAAGAAGCAGATCAATGTCTGATTGCTAAGTAATCACAATGATTTTATATTTGTATACTTTCTGAGTGCGTGCATGCCTTGAGTTGAGTGCCCCAATTTCAGTTTTTACCAATGCAGCGCCTGTGACAGGATAAGCAGATCGAAGCTAATTCTGTTCCATAAACACTACCTGAGTGATGTTCCACTTGAAGTTTTTTCTATTTTCAGACAAGAAAAGCATTTTCCTGTGCTCTGTTGGGTTGATGTATAACTATTATGAAGAAAAGCAAAACCACCCAGTGTAGTAAACCACCAATCAAAGCTATAATGCTCATATGAGTCATTCATTCTTCCTCCCACACAGTTCAGCTGAGGTGAAGGCAAGTAAGGTTCAGATGACAGTCAGGTCATGCACGCACAAAGAAAACCCCAAAATTAAACACAAAACCTTTCTCTTTGTTTTCCACTCTTCATATTTTCCTTTCAACCCTGACCAAAATTTACACACAAACACAGTACTTGAGCTTTATAAATCTGTGTCTTACTCAGATGAGTGAAAATGAACACACAGTTGAACCCACACAGCCTTTAGAATTTAAAAGGACATTGCATATTTTTCTCAGATTAGAAGGGATTTTTAAATGTAGCCTTATAATATATTAATTATTGTATTTTAAGGTGCTCACTTTACAGGTTCATGTTTTTAAAAAAAAAGATTTAACTCCTGTCTCTCTAAGTCACCTCTCAAAGGCCAAAACCTCAGTCTGTTCTGATTCTTTGCTAATTCACCTAATTTTTTTCCCCTTTCTGGCATCACCTTTAAAATGATCATATTAAATATTGAAAAATAATCTCATTTTCAACACCTGAAAGTTTCAGTGTATTTAATTAAATAAATCTTTTCTGGGTTTCTCATGAGCCCCCCTGAAAGATTTGTGGACCCCATTTAATAATTGGAAATGCCCCTGCCCCCCAGGAAGGTGATTCTGCCACTCATACACACACTCAGACAGGGTAAAGAAGAATGGAGAGATGGGGCACTGTGGGACCATATAGGACATTTATGACTTCTATATTAAAAACGTAAAACCAGTATATTGGCTTTCTCAATTGTAATTGTGATTTTAGTTTTTGCATTGCTATTTACAACGAACAGTTACGCATAGTAAAGGGAAAAACACTGATTATCTCTTAATCATGACACCTGTTAGTGGGTGGGATACATTAGGCAACAACTGGAGCGAGTTTGAAGAGGGCCAAACTGTAATGACTAGACGACTGGGTCAGAGCATCTCCAAAACTGCAGCTCTTATGGTGTGTTCCCAGTCTGTACTGGTCTCTGTCTATCAAAAGTGGTCCAAGGAAGGAACAGTGGTCAACGGACAACCAAGGTTCATCAATGCATGTGGGACAGCAAAAGGGGGACCAGCATGACATTAGGCAGGTGGTCATGTTATGTCTGATTGGTGTAAAGTACGGTAATGACGGTCCTCTTCATTACCTGTAGTGGCATATATTTGCACATGGGTAACTCTGATTAAAGAATTGACTCAACATAAAAGAATACACTCATATAAAGAGGTATATGATATTTTATTGACTGGTGATTTTTTTCAAGTATTTCCTTATTGGTAGCCCCCCAGCTCTACCTGTGAAGGTCTGCCCAAGGAATTACCATATAGAATAATATGGCAACTTTGGTAAAGCCAAAGGCAATCATTTTAATTTATACCTGAGATGATGTGTAGAAAAGCTGCACTTACTTTAATGGGTGATATATTTTGAGTGCAAAGCTACGTTTCTTACCTATTTGTTACATTCATCAGTATGTACTAATAC
Source organism: Etroplus canarensis (assembly GCA_015106775.1). NCBI lineage: Eukaryota > Metazoa > Chordata > Actinopteri > Cichliformes > Cichlidae > Etroplus > Etroplus canarensis. The sequence goes on along the minus strand of VUQH01080295.1, from coordinate 3,243 downwards.
TTTTTTGTGTGAACACCTCTGTAATCAAATGAAAAATATGATAATAAGATGATAATAATAATTTTATCAGATAGCTTTTGTAGATAAAGTTGAAAATGTGAGACTGCATATCAGCCATTGTGCAGCCTAATTCATATAATCATATGGAGAAGCACACAGAACACAGAGAGCATAAAAATCTAAAAACAAAAATGCCCTGGATGGTGATTATTCCCAAGGATGCTTTCTCTTAGATGCACAGGATAAGTGCAGGAGGATTTCAAAGTCCTGAAAGTACCAGCGCTGTAATTTTGTTCTAAGAATTTCTTGCTGTGAGGTAGCGCTTCGAACAAATGAGTCACTTTTCTGCTTAAGGAACTGACTTTTTATATTCTGTACACAGTAGCCTGTAAACACAAACAGCCTGCATACACATTTTTTTCTAATCTTATAAATACAATGCAGTAATTAGCAGTATCATGAGATTTTTATGTTATTTTGCATTCTAATCTGTCATCTTCACATTTGTATACATTTGTGTTTTTTTCACTGGGAGTAAAACGAGCACAGCAAACCTCACTACCCAGATTTATAATCATTATTATGGAGAGGAAATATACAGCATATGCTGATCATGTTTCCTTAAAAAAGAAAAAAAAGAAAACTAACCAGTCAGAAATGTTCAAGGTGTCTGCACTCATGGTTTCCATTTGCTTTCCTGAGACCTTCAACCAAACTGAAAACTGAACCCCAGAAGACTGAATAAAATCTGTTCCAACCAGTACGCTTATATGCTGTTTTATCCTTACTAGGAAAGGAAGTATAGATGTCTGCATTTTTCATGGGTGATGAAGCAAGGAATGCCTAGGATATTTTAGTGGAGTAGCTGGCTGAGAGGCTGAGATGGTCTCTGGTAAGCTTTAGTGATGACCCTGGAACAAAATAAGCCATTCATCATAAACTGTAAACTCGTACCACTGTGCTGCACCTGTGGAGTATTCTCATCAGTGTCTTACCTGCCTTTATAGTCAGACCTGGGTTTGTCTTGCTTCAGTTTTTTTCATTTCACTCTGTTTTCTTTCTTTTGTATTTGGATATTGAAGTGCTTTCTAGCACAAATCTTCTTCCTAGTGTTTTATGAAAAAAAGCAATCAGCTGGACCTTAGTTGGTCTTGAACTTAAGGTAAATGCAACATCAGATGAAGAAGAACACAGGACACCAGTGAAAAATGCAAAAAAAATCGTGTGTGAAAAATTAGATATGATTCATGATTCAGTAACTTGCACTGTAGAACTACCAATAGCACCAATAATAATCTTTTTCTGTAAGACTATGGGTCTCTGACATTGTTGTTAAGGAATTCTGGCCCATTCTTCTTTACAGTGTTGCTTCAGTCTCATTGAGGTCTTCAGGCATTCATATATGCACATTTCTTTTAAGGCCTCCCTGCAACATTTCAGTCAGGTTGAGGTCTGGACTTTGACTGGACTATCCTGAGCAACTCTTCCACACAAACTATACTTGCTAAGTCGTTTTCTAATTGCACTGTCATCAATTTTTGACATATTAACTACGGTCCGTAGAGTCTTAGATGTAGCTGTTGTATTTTTGCAGTTTCTCTGAGCATTGCACAGTCTGACCTTGGGTTGAATTAGCTGGGATGTCCACTTCGGGGAACACTGGCAATCGTCTTAAATAGTTTCCACTTCTGAATAATCTCTGAGAGAATGATGGACTTCAAATTGTTTGGAAATGGCCTTATAACCCTTCCCAGCTTGATGTGCAGCAACAGTTGCTTCTCTAAGATCATTGTTGACATCTTACCTCCTTGACATTGTGTTAACATATACTTCCATTATTATTAAGTCCTTTTTTACATGGCTGTATTCATGAGACAGCATAGAGACACAATAACAGAGGCTTCGGTAATTCTTTAAACATCTTATATATTCTAAGTTGAGTAATGTGCCTCTAACACAGTCATTAAACAGTATTAATGGTTTTTGTTAAGTACACATCACATATAAATGAATGACATACATGCTTACTGAAAACTAAGAAGTTCAGTGTGTGATATTTGAGTTCACACAGAGTTCCATTCTTCTAAACCACCAATCCTCCATCACAAAACTTACAGTTGATTTCCAACACCATAAACTCTGATCACTTTCCCTGGACTCCACTGTTTACATCTTTTCTAGGTTTTCAGAGAGCAACCTTGGAGACATATTGTAATGTCTTTAGGAAAACTGACGATTTGTAACCCAAGCATTGGACTATGAAGTATGTGAGGATTCCTCACATTATCCCTTTTCTCCAACTCCAGGCTCAAATGATATTACTTGAACCTAGTGGATGTGGACTTCCATATGTCTGCATTTACACTGGATTTTTTAAAATAACGTTTAAACTGCTTGTCTCTGGGTTCTTTGTGAGCCCATTCATTGCACAGTTTCAGATTTGGGCTTCCAAATAGGCAGGCAGTTCTTAAACAGATTTGTCTTTGGGTTTGTGGTTTGGAAGAAGTAGAGAGTTTAGAAATGAGATTCATCAGAAAATTAAACAAGGCTCATTGAAATAGGGTGATCAAAGAATGTTGAATTCGTGGCCTTTAGTGAACTACAGGCATATCTTAGAACTGTGACCCTTGATATGACGTGACCCTTACACATCACAGCAGCTAAAACAACCTCAGATTTTCAATTCTGCAAACATGGGAGGTACAAAGTTTAAAGAATTTCCCCACTGATTTTGTCAGTTGGACACTGACTTTTTTTAGAGTCAGGTCTGTGGCACCAAACATATAAAAATATTATAAAATTTCAAGTAAATTGTGATGGTTGTTGTCCTTTCATCAAGTTACCCTTCCATATGGGTGTGTTTTCTGGACTTTGATCACAAAAGTTATACATATTTGTATGTGTTGAAGAGAGCTTAATTATCTTTCTACTTACAAAACATAAAAGAGATATAATAGTTCCAATATAATCTTTTTTATCAGCTATTATCAAATAATAGCTTAATAACTGGTCTTATTGTGAACATATATGGCAATAATCTGTAGTAGTACTCATTCAAAGTGTAGTCATGTTAAAAAAGAAAGTATGTCATCTCAGCTCAAGATGGCGGCGCGGTAGCACGCAGTGGCCACTCCAGGAGCTGAAAAAGGTGCTTTATCCTTGTAATTATACCTTAATACTGGTATAATTATCCTTGTCTAGTCCGATTCTCAACTGCATGGACACCGCAATCTACGCAACCTT
>VUQH01080290.1:0-25066 GCA_015106775.1 Etroplus canarensis | reverse complement strand
ATATATATATATATATATATATATATATATATATATATATATGTGTGTGTGTGTGTGTGTGTGTGTGTGTGTGTGTTAGTCAGTGCAACAGTACAGTTTTAATAACGTGACCAGGGATAAATGAATACATATATGTAATCCTTGAAGGCTCAAATAAATGAGCCTTTATTGGGTTTGTTCAATGTACTTCTGTAACGCTGGGAATGATCACGTGACGAGTCCTTGCTGAAATAATGACGTCGTCAATCGTGGCTCATCTTAACTACTAAGGGTTCCAATATTTCCGAATGTACCTGAAGGCGGCACAGACCCCCTCATCCAGCACATCACAGTGACGTCCTGTGCGGATGCAGCGGACAGATGCCTTCACTGCTACAGTCCCAGGTCCCCAGCCTTTACATTTTCTCCATGTAAAAGGAGCATTTAAAGCCTGGGGGGAGCGGCGGCAGAATGCAGCGGAGCGCAGTGGTCGTGGTGGCGGATAAAACGAGCCTGAAAAGGCCGTTTATCTTTGCAAATGCTGTCCATATGGTAGGAAAATCAAATGTCTTTAATTCACTTTAATCGAGGAGGCCTGTTTGATTTCTTTTTACAGGATTAAATAGTTCATCTGTTGTCGTTTTCTCACTCACATAAATTAATCTAGAATCAGGCTGAACTAGATAAGGCTTTCTGCCTGCATGCCACACATATCATATTTAATGCATTGCACTGCATGCAGGATATTTTTTGGCCAGTTTGTTGTTAAGGTTATACATAAAGAAGTGGTCAGAAAGAGGGGGGGGGGGTCGCCATTGTGATGGCTTTCTGCGGTAACAAGGATAGCCACGCTTTTCCCTCTGTCCTCACCCAAAATATTCCCCTGAATGTAAATGAAATATTATCATATCATGTTTACAGTGGGGTGTGTTTCTCAGCTGAGTTACATGTAAAGGCCTTATGCTTTGGCTGTGCTCTTACCTTGCTATTCAGTAATCCTGTCTTCCATTTGCACTTAAAAGACCTACTGTTCCTTTAAGGAGTGACACCCATGCTGCTACATTCCCAAGCTGCAAAATAAACAGACATATTAATAACCTAAAATATTTATTTCATTCACATCATGTAGCATAACACACTGCATTCCTGTGTCATTATAACTCACAGCAGTTTGCAAACTTAACAAATGTTTGTCTTCTTTTCTCCAAAGGCGCTGTGCTTCTTCATGTTGACAATGACAGTAGCCTGGCACAGAGACCTCTTACAAACTGGCAAAGTAAGACTGACTTCTGATATTTATTTATTTATTTTTTGACTGGATGAAAATAGTTTTAGAAGTAGGTATTTATTGGAGGCAGAAGCTTCAGAAGAGGCAGCTGGAGAAATAGGCAGGTGTCTGGTTGGTCAGAATGTGGCACAGCAGTCCCCCCGGTTTATATTGTCTTTTCACTGGAAGAGCTATATTTAAGACAACTATGACTTTAACATCCTCTGTAGCCATGCTATCTTTGCAGTCATTGGTTTTGATGTATATGAAAACTATATCAGAATAGTTTATTAATTCCCAGGGGGAAATTGCTTATGAAAATGATAAGAAAGTGTAAGTGAATTTTAGATGGGTGAAATCTTCCACAGATAATTGATCTGAGGTTTATTAATTACATAAAAAAAACAACTGAACAGCCCAGTCAATGTATCCTTTTAACACTATTGTGTTTTTTTTTTCTCTTCAGATGGTGTCCAGTGTTTCTATAGTGATGATGTATGTCATAGAGCTTGGCTGTCTGCTGCTCTCAGTGCTTGGAGTGTTTGGAGCCTGTAAAGAAAAGAGATGGTGCTTAATTCTGGTAAAAATGTGTTTGCATTACTACTGTGCATGCATCTGTGTCTGTTAACAGAAATGGCCTTCTTTTTGCCTGGATTTTAATGTGGTTTCTTAAATGTCTGTCACTAAACTTTCATTGGTTTTGCTTGTGTGCAGTATGCAGCTGGGATGGCAGCAGCCAGTCAAACAATAATTGTTAGAACAGCACTAAGTTACCAAGATATTTATGAGGTATGATCGAACTTGAAGCCCTTACAGTACAATATCACCCGAAGCCATTAAAAAGCTTTGGGCATCGCCTGTCTTCATATGCAAAGAACAGATTTTAATATGATTGTCTCTCCACAGAAACGTGTGGTCCGTGAGGAGTCCAAGCTTCTGTCTATGATGCCACTCAGTACAACGAGCAAAGCTAACAGGACACTGCTGTATAGTATTCAAAAAGAAGTAAGCAGCTACGATTTATGCTTATAACGCCAAGTTTTAAATAATGTCTTTAATGCAGTACTGTGCAAAATTATTGAACCACCCTTGCATTTCTTTATATTTTGCTTCTAAGGAACCAGACGTTCTTGTATTTTTTAAAGTGGCTTTGAGCAATAGTCCTCCACTGTTTCTGAAGATCTTTCAAAAATTTACTTTGGATGTTGGCTGCTTTTTACTCATTTTCAGTCCAGTCTTCGTACCTGATCATTTTCATTTGTTGTTGTTGTTGTTGTTGTTGTTGTTAAGCTGTTTAACACTGACTTAAGAACAGTCATGAAAGTCATGACCTTCAGAAATAGGGGGAAAAATCCAGCAAAGACTTGACACGGGACCTAAGAGATGCATTTAGCCCTTCAGTTGATCCATCTACTGTTCACCGAAGTTTCATCAGAAATGGTTTCACTGGAAGTGTGGCTGTCAAGAAGCCATTCTTAAGGAAGGGAAACAGGCAGAACAGGCTGTGGTATGCCAAATTACACAAGAACTGGATTGAAAATCAGTGGCAGCAGGTCTTATGAAGTGTAAATCAAGGAGGTAAGAAGAGAGTTACAACAGCGAGCATCTACAGGCATCTGTAGAACACAGTGGAGGCCCTGCATTTCAGCCGTGGGTGTCAGGGGTCTTGTCAAAATTGATAGAATTATGAATGCAGAAAAGTACCATCAGATTTTGATCCATAATGCAATGTTATCTGGAAAGTGTCTAATTGGTGACAGCGTCATTTTTTTAGTAATGAAAATGATCCCAAACTGTGTAAATATAAGGGAGGAGCTGAAGGTTTAAAATAATGATCACAAACACGCTGCCATTTCAAGCCTACCTGGTTAGAAAAACACACAATGGAGCACTATCAGCCATGGACTGGCCTCCCCAGAGCCATGAACTCCGCATTATTGAATCTTGACAGAGAACAGAACTAAGGGCACCCAATATTCAAAGAAGAGCTTTGAAACGTCCTTCCAGAAGCATGGGGAACTATTCCTGATGACTTCTTAAAGAAATGACAAGAAAGCTTGTCTAAGAGCGTTCAGGCTGTTTTGAAGAATAAAGGAGGTCAGACCAAATATTGACTTTCAAACTGGTTAGAATTGTACAGTGTCTATTGTTACCTTTTTAACTCTGGTTTGGATGCAGACCTTCAATAAATCAATGCACCTATTTCCCATTTTCTTAACAAAATACAAAGAAATTAGGGTGGTTTAAGATTCTGCACAGTACCAAACTTACTTGTTTTATAGAGGAGTTAAATTACTGCAGTTAATATCTTTATATTTTCTCATGGTTGGCCTTTACAAAATTTTTCCAGCCCCTTAAGCATCTGGATGTTATAGTAACTTTGTTTCTCTGTGGTTAGTGTTACATGGACCAGTGTATACATTATCAGCTGCTAACTCTGTTTAAACACAAACATGCAATGTGTTTAATAATATCCACCCATTCACATCAGCACATGATTTGTTTTTTAACCACCCAAACTGCATTTCATGCCCCTCTCCAAACCAACTCCCAAGCCTGATTGATTATATTCTAATATAAAGAAAATTTTTGATCGCGTCAAATGAACTACATTTCCATCAGTGCTTTGGACCTTTTAAGTATACTGTCATTTTGCCATAAAGTCCGTTGCTTATTTGTACTGTCCAAGTTGAAACTGCCGCTTTTTTAAACAATAATTTGGTGGCATATTTGCACCTATAGACGTATGCTTAATCAGTTCTTAGCAGCTCCAGAGTCTATGTTGGGTGTTCTAATACAAATGCATGTGTTTCTCTAAAACACAAACCTTTTTTTCCAGTATAAAAAAGACCAAAAGTGTGAGAGCTTTCAACTTCTTGTTAACAACTCATCTCAGTCATGTGAGCCTAAAACATCTACTGTTCTACAGTTCATCATTGACCACTACTAACTTAGATAACTGAGGCTTTTTAAAATTTTTGGTCCACCTCAAGAAGAGAATGTTGGTACCCATGTGATAAGAGAATAGGTGCATTACAGTAGTGATACTCAAATTATACCAAGGTCCCTTGTTTACATGACAACCCCCTCCTTCCTCCTTTAAACCTTTAAATCTCTTTCAAATGACAAGAAGTCACCCCACCTGTAGGGAAAAACCTACCAATACAAATCCAACCACAGGTCAGAAATAAGTCCAACTCCTTGTGCTAATGAAACTTGAAAAATTTTGCAGTGTTTTCCTACATAATACAATGAGTTTGCGTAACATATTGTATATTGGACCTACTTCTAATTTGGCCTGTGTGTGTCTCTGTGTGTGTGTGTGTGTGTGTGTGTGTGTGTGTGTGTGTGTGTCTGCTACCTCCAGTTTGAATGCTGTGGTCTCATTGAAGGTTACAAAGATTGGGGCACTTCCATCCCTGAATCCTGTAACTGTCAATATCCAGGAAAATGCGTGAGTATCTCCCTCCACAAAAATACAGAAGGCCATTATGTTGATTTTTGGTCCTGTAGAGCAGTATTGTGGAAAATTACCTATAAAATTAAGTTACCTATAATTTTTTTTCATCATTTTGGATATTTCTCTGCTCTGTGGTAATACCTGTTTCTCTGGTGAAGCTTGAAGACTCATGTGCCAGTCTTACTTGGAACCAAATAAACTAATTATTTCAAAAACTATATTTAAATGTGCAACAAGCAATGACATAAAGATTTTTTTTTTTAAAAACACATATAGTAATATATTCTGCTTTAGCTCTCTGCATACCTGTATGTTTGAGGTAGTTTTGGGTGGATAACTAAAAAAGAGTACTGCAAACGAGATGGAAAAGTTTCAAGAATAGGTAAAAATAAAAAGTTTCCATTTGACAAAAGGTAATTTTAATATCTACACTGTAAACCTAACAACTCAAAGCAATTAAATAGATTAAGTGTAAACTTAACGTTAAAAAAATTGTCCTAAATATTTTGAGGTCCTGTGGCGTTTGCTTCTTTTTTGAGCTAATTTAACAAATTATTTTTGTATTAACTTAAACTATGCTGCTAATAAAGGCAACTCTTCATTATCACAATCTAACACAAAGACAGTTAAACTGCAGGGATATCAATCCATTTCACTTGCTTTGGTGCTCCTTTGTGCGAGGAGGAACAGAAGGAGCACTGCCAGAGCCCTACAAAGTTAACTCCAGGAGATTACCTGTGTGTGTATTTCTGACTAAACTGTCAGAAACGGAACACATGAGGGTGAGATGAGGTTCCTAACAGCAGCCAGGGCACTATTGACTAGCACATGGAAGTCTGTACAAATTTCCAAGTCTGTGCCTCCAAAGACCATCACTGACTGACCCAATGTGTCCGTCACATGTGCTCATCTGTGAAGAGAACGGGGTGCCAGTGACAGCACGGTGCTGTGCTGTGAGCGCATGTCCCACTAAAAGATGTTGGATGCTACCCTTATGAAGTATGTTTCTGACAGTTTGGTCAGAAACATGCATATGAGTAGCCCACTGGAGATGGTTTTGTAGGGCTCCACCTGTCAGTCTTTGCACAGAGGAGCAGAATATGAATGTTTCCTTTTTTTAGCGTATTTTACAGATTAAGTGAGCCCAACTTAAAAGTATAATTTCTATGTACTTGTTTCTTTGTGAGTATGTGTGTGATTAATATTGTCATGTAAGAGTGTGGGATGAGCAATAATATGGATATTACTGAAAAAAGTAATGCATTATGCATTACTCATTATAGGCTTTGACTGCTAGGTTGGAGCCAGCATGAACTCATCTTTACCATCATTCTGGGGTCTCCTGCATAGCTGCAGATGCCTGGAAAGAGTTAATCTTTTAATTTTTAAGTTTATCAACTTAGGTGGCCTTAATTTTTTGAGTGCTGTTTACTTATTTTAAACTGAGAATCTGTTACGCTTAGCAGCAATAGTGATACAGTCTGAAAGGAATAAAAAAGCAAAGCAGAATTGTGAACTACCTTTGTAGCCCCAATTAAAATATTTGGTGATCAACACAGTGAAGTTGTCCTCATTTTGTCATATTATGCAATGAGATTTTGTTCTCTTCAACAGATTCGACTACGAGGCAGTGCCACACTTGGGGCTCCAAAGAACCAGTATGTTTATCAAGAGGTAAAGAAAAAAAATGTTTATTAAAAATAACAGGGTTACCAGCACAGTAAGCTATTGATTTTTCACTAATGTTCTTTAAAATTTTTAAATACAGCAATGTTTTTGACCCCCACACAGTGAAGCATTGTCTCTTTGATGAGAGGTCCTGACTCCCATATTGAGAAAAACCTTTACTATGTACTTCAATAATCCAACACAGATCAAGTCAGAGTTAACTACACCCAAGTCAGTTAAGTTTTTCCTTCCTCCTTTACTTCAAACCCTTCCATACTTTCATTTTTCTTTTCACAGCCTTGCCTCCCAATTTATGTTTCCGAACTGAAGCTTGCATTCTCATTGGCGATGGGTATACAGTTTGGAAGTGGAGTGTTTTGGGTATGTGGTTTTTTATATAATACATTTATATGTTTGGTAAGACGTTACACAGCTATTAATTGAAGAATTCTGTGAAAAGCATGTTAAGTTACTGTCCCTGAGCTAAACTCTGCTCTCTGTCCCAGGTTGTTTTACTTGTTATGAGCATCAAGCTGATGGACCAGATCAGAAGGAAACAGGAGTTTATGGCTCTTCTCGAATCAAACAGATACGTTCCTGGTGCTTTTTAGTCACCTACTACGTTTTAAAAGACACTTCCAAATTACTATCAAGCAAACATGGTTTGAATTTGCACATAATGCTATATTCTGTAACCTGGCTATTTTGTGCTATAGCAATATATGTTATGATTTTATATGTGTTGATGCATGTTTAAAAGTAATCCACTTGCATACAGAAGATACATTTCACATGACTCTTCTGCCTTACTGCTGTACAAAGAAGCAATTTAGCAACATTAATCAACCTTAAATAATCATCAGATTTTCATATGCTTTTTGTCACAACTGAAGTTGTGTTATTAATGAATATCCTGCGGAGTCTTTTGTTGAGTTATTTCTGGCATTTTATTTTGTACATTAAGAGTTTGAATATATTCTGATATTATTTGTCTCCATCTGTTTTCATACCTGGTGACGTCAGTGAGTCTTTGTCAAAAACAGATATTAATATGCTCATCTTTTCTGATATTTGATTCCACTCTTCTCACTGGAGCGAACAGTAAGTTTGTCCATTAATGAGTTTTCACCTACATAATCTGGTTTTAACAAATAATTATTTAAATATTAAAACTTGTCTTAAGCACACATTAAATTTTCAGCATTAGAACAACCAATAATCAATGAATTATAATAATTATAACAATAAGCTTTATGTAGCAGCTTTAATAACCAGTGTTTACAAAGTCCTTTGATTGAATTGTTCAATTAGCAATGCGTTTTCTTGGGGTGAATAATCAGGTTAAACAAGGGAATGCAACAGAATGTTTCAATGCCTTGTTATGCACATTAAATATCTGAAACCTTCTCGCTGGTTTCAGTTTCTCTTAAAACACATATTGTATAGTGAGTAGATCATGTGTGGTCAAGTTCACTAGAAGGAGAGGGGATCCTGTTTTCTTGCACATTCAGTAGACATGCAGTAAAATCCTTTTTTATTTTGATTTCATGGTTTTTTCAAATGTTGGCAAGGCTGCTGCAGCGAGGTTGTAGAAAAATGTCATCCTTAGTCTTGCAGACTGTAACACTCCAACTGATGCCACCCTCACCAAAGAAGCCTTTATGCCACATCACTTAAAATATAACTTGCTGCATGAGCTGCCTGTTGTTGAAATGTCTACTTGACTAATATCTTGTCAAAATAATTTAATATGAAACAGCAGATCCAATGTCTACCTGTGCACTTTATAACCATTAATGCCTAATATAAAGGATGTTCTGGCAATGTATGGTGTTTTTATTTCTGTCACACACTGTATTTTTTATTTATGGGATGAAATTATGTAATATTTGTAAATAGGAGGAATAAAATGTGATTCTTGTTTGTTGTCTTCATTTTATTTTCAAATGCCTGCTTGAAGTGTTAAAGCTAAAAGTCCTTATAAGGTCCTTATAATGTCATTAACAAGTCAAATTTCTTTTGAGTGTCTCTGTAGCTCACTGACACATATAATAGTCTTATTACTTAAACTGTCCTGGTGTCAAAATGGATTCGGAACTGTATTTATTGTTCTACTCGTTTTATAAATGCAGTGGCCATAGTTATAAAATCTCACACACGTGTTGTACTTGATGTCCTCTAATGTGCTACATTTTTTTAGAGGGCAATTGTGTACTTTTCCCATTCTGTTTACACAGTTATTCAGCTTCTAAATTAAATTATTGTGGATTAAGTTAAACCATCCTTAAAACAATTTAACACTAACAATTTGGGAATTTTGCCTGCAGAATAGAGACTAAGGTCTATCAATAAAAGTGCATTTAAGTATTTAAAAAGTCAAGCTCCTGCATTTAAACTTGTTCTTTTGTGATATTAACAGTAAAATTTACTTAAAAGTTCCTGTGACTTACAGTATTAAACTGTCAATAATAGTTGCTACAGAGTTAAGGGGCTGCAATTAAATGCAGAACCCATGATTCAGTAGCTTGTAGAACCAACTTTAACAGCAATAGTTTGAAATTATTATTTTCTGTATGACTTTATCAGTCTCTGTTGTGGAGTACATATGGCCCACTCTAATTTGCAGTGTTGCTTCAGTTCATTGACATTTTAAGAATTGCTTATGCACTTTCACAGCTGTCTTGATTTTGTGCCACAGCATTTCAGTCAGGTTGAGGTCTGGACTTTGACTGGGGCATTGCAACACCTTGATTCTGCTTTTCCAGCACATTTGACTTCAGAATACTTTGATATACAAATGAATTCATGGGCAACTTGCTGACTGCAAGGTTCATCATTTTTCCATCACCAAGCCTGATAGTTGGTATGAGGTGTTTATGCTAATATTCTGTGTTGTGCTGTATATAAGGTCTTGTCTGTCCAAAGAACATTGTTCCAGAAGTCTTGTGGTTTGTTTAGATGTGACGTTGCAAGCTGTGCTGCCATTTTTAGAGAGAAGATGCTTTCTCTGACAGCCTTTTCAAAGAAGACAAACTAACCATGTTAAATGAGGCCTGTGCAGTCTGAAATGTGGCTCTTGGGATTTTTATTTTTTTTGCAATTTCTCTGAGCATTGCACAGTCCTCACCTTGGGTTGGATTTGCTGGGGCGTCCACTCTTGGGAAGATAGTCGCATTGTGTTCACACATTTGAATGCTTCGGACCAGCAATCTGCAAAAGCTTATGCTTTCATAGAGGTGGTCAAACTCAGTAATAAACTTACCCTCTTAATTCTTCTGGCAGCAGTAAAAGTGTACCAACTTTTTCCTGTGAAAACTCTTTTTTTACGACTATGGACCTGGTCAGTTTTGAGGTGATTATTAAAGCTGGCAAAGAAGGAAAAAAAATCATCTATAAAAAGACTGTATTCTGTATTAATTCATACTTTCCAAATGTTGATGTTAAATTTTCTGGTATATGAGCACTCTGAATGAAAAGTTTTCTGAAGCTATCGAAAACAGCTGTTGCTTTAGTAAGCTGCTGACAACAAATACATGCAGATATGTGAAACAGGATAAGGGGCTCCTGCTTGGTTCAGTGCGACAGTGAATGGTTGGGAACTTGAGGGCAGACTCGATACCCGCCTGTGGCTGATGGAGCCCCCCCCCCCGTGGAGGCCCAAGCCACCCCGCACCACCGAGGCACCCCTGCGCAAGGCAGCAAACCCCCACCGTGCTCCCCAGTGCCAGCAATGAGCTGCCTTGTTCTCTCTCACCTCTGATTGTGTGTATGTATCTGTATCATTCAACTGTGTGTAAAGTGTGTGTACATACCTACAAAAAAAGAGTTTGATGAGATCTGGTAAATTCCCCATTAGGGTATTAATAAAGTATATCTTCTTCTTCTTCTAGACATGATTTTGGCATAACTTCTTTTTTTAAGAAACATAGCTAAAATGTTGGTTGACCATTTTGGTTTAAACTTATTCAGCATAATGAAATATATAATTCATATGTGAAATCTGAATCTAAAATGCAAATATGTCTGTGATCTTTTAGTAAGCAGGACTTTCATCCATGTCTACTTAGTTTACGAAAGGTCTATAGTGAGCTTGTAACCTAAAGGATACACAACTTGACTTCTAAACCGATATGACCATTACTTGTTTTAATTTGATTTTACACTCTTTCATCTATATAATGGATGTTGCATCACTTAACATGTATGTAATGTAAAATTTTGCTAGATTTTGTTTCAAATAACCTGTCAAGCCATAACGAGATGAACAATTTTAATACACAATTTTAAAAAAAATCACTTTTCTCAATTGTCTCAACAAACCCAGGAAACAAGACACAACCTAATTTTTTGTGTTATATGATACCAGTCCCATTACACAGTTCACACTGTTATTACTTCAACACCCCCGTACATTTTTTCCCTTTCTGCTTTTATTGGATAAAGAAGTAAGGCTACAGAAGAGACTATATATAAACAAGGATTTATTTCTTTAGCAGCTGATCCTCACAAGTGTTGATAATGAACAGTGCAGTGAACAAAGGCACTTGATACTGCAAACCAGTATGTAGCAACATGTATTAAAAATGTAACTCTTTCAATACAAGATTGGAAAAAAGAAAGAGAAAAGTTTAGATATTTTTTTACAGAATACAGAAAAATTAAAGCTACCAAACTACAAAATATTATTAAAGCTTTAATTCATCCATTATTCATCTGTACTTTCTGGGGAGTACAGTATCTTTAAACATTGCATTTTTCCACTGAGTTTCTCATTTGCCAGTTCTGATATCTCTGCTCAAAGGTGCTAACTTATAAATTTATTCTGGGGCAGAATTACCACTAATCTGTCATGAGGACAGATCCCCTATGTATTATGTGGTTAGCACACTTAGTCATTTATTAGATCCCTTTTGGACATAATACAAATGTATGTGTTTATCACAACGGGAATAAACTCTTTCGCAGTCCTGTTTGTGGCGTAGCTCAAAATTTACAGCTAAAAAACTTTCATCGGGTATTACAGAAGTGAATTAAACAACCAACCAACCAACCAACCAAACAAGATACTCAAAAGAAAGAAGTGAAACCTGCATTTGTTCAATATGGTCCATTCAATCGTCATATGTGTATGTGTGTGTGTGTATATATGTGTGTGTATATATATATATATAATATATCCCATTGCCTCCAAAGTTTATCTTAGCTTTGCTTGATATTTGCTGATGTAATGACCATCCCTGCTGCTCATAGCAGGAACAAATAAAAAGAAATTATTCTGGAGGCTCTGAGAGTGTGGTGTAGTTGCCTGCTTTTGCCTCTGCACTGTAGACCACTGCAGGGGTGTCTTTCTTCTGATCCAGCTGACACAAGATGGCAATACACAACACTACTGACAGCACCTAAAAGACAGTGAAACAGGGATGTTTGTTTTCTTAACTTCTTGTTCATCTTTTGTTACTTTAACTACTCTGAGTATGGCTGCAATTTTACAAAGAGCCTGAGGAGGGCGGAAAAGTCAAAGAAAATAAAATAAGGCAGCTTTAAAAGAGCAGCCAAGCTAGACAGTTGCTCAACTCAGATTTTTAAAGCCGTCATTCATTTGGTGATCTGCATCTGGGAACTCTTGGTTCAGATACATGTTTGCTGCAAAATCTGAAATAAGATCTTTTCCCCAATTTGTATGCCACAATTTCTCATTTCAAATTTGGTCAGTTTTTAAGAAATTTCTGTCCTAATACACATTCTCATATTTTTAAAATTCATTATTATTTATTCACATTAAGTTTTTTATAATTTATTGAAAATTTGCACAATATAAAGAATGTTATATTTTTCTGCCAACTTTTAACTCCTATTTAATGTTAGTTCTTAAGGGAATTAATGTTTTAAGGGCCAGGAAAAAAATGGGAAAACTTAACTCAAATTAACCAAAATCTGTAAAGTTCACTACAGTTATACTACAAATAAGAAAGTGTAAGTCAGGTGGCTCAATTAAAAATGAATACCATGGGGATGGATCATTATTACATATTGTAAAGGCCACTGAAAGGAAGTCAGAGTGACTAAACAGAAAGAGAGGACATGGTCATGAGTGACACAGACTATTGTACTTACCCATAATAATATGATTCCCAGCATTGTGCCCAATACAGCCTTCAACAAATTTATAGTGCTCTCAATTATGTATGAAAGACATCCCTGAAACAAGAAAGGATCAGTGAGAAAAACCTTTCAAATAAACATGTATATACTACAAATGAAAAACCAAAAGAAGTTCTTGCATCAATTGACACTGTAACAGCTTATGGAGTTTATACATGCACCAGGACATGAAAGTGCCTTTATAATGACAGCTATGACCTTGACACTGAGCAGTTTGGGTGAACACCCCTTTGGTTATCATTGTGAACAAGCTTCACTAAAATCTGAACACTCCAGGAGGTGTAGCAATTTTTGTGAATGGTGGACGGACAAATGGACAACAGACGCCTTGCCATGGGATAAGCTCATCAGTCCTTTGGCCAGAGGAGCTAAAAAGACCACTTCAACTAGGATGTCTTTAATACCTTTTCATGAATCAGAACAGGCAGGTTATCCTTCTTCTCATTAAACAAGATGCTGTTTTTAGGAGCCGCCACCTGGAAAACAAACATGCTAATTTTATGAATTACTAATGCATTGTGATGTTTTTTTGATTCCCCCACCCCAGTCTACATGTGTTTCATCCGTTGTGGATCAAAAGTGGTTAAATTATTTGGTTTGGACATATTCGTATTAAATAAAGTATGGGGGAAATTCTAATTTCCACCTGATGATATCATTATGTCAAAATTTTACAATTCAACCTTAAGCAGAGCATGAATGAGTGATTAAATGACAACACATCTGAGAGTTTTTAAGACACGGTTTTTTGCATGTCTTTTCTAAATGGAAAAAGGCAATCAGGGATCACCAGAGACATGAGGCTTCGTCCTCAATGTCCCTGCAGAATGTCCACCCAGTCCATGCATTTTTTGGACATATTTCACTTGGGACTAAACTGCAATAAATCAACTCAATGGTATTGCCAAATGTAGTTTCATTCTGCTTACAAAGTTATACGCTATGAAAGAAGCCTGATCACATTTGGACTTGTACAACTTAGGGAGGAGAATGGGTTCCATAAAGAGAAAAAGAGGAAAAAGAGGGGAGAAAATATTTAAAAAGTTCAACTTTAGTGAAAGTGTTAAAATTAATTGCTACTCCCTGTCAAAGTGTGCCCTTTGTATTTTCCCCATAACACCATAGCCAGTATCAAGTAGTAGTAGCTTTAACACTCACACACGGATTAGTGGACCCTTCAGTACACAGGCACGATTCTGGAATGTTGTAATTCCAGTCCCTGTAGCTCTCCAATCCGCAACACTCCCACTGAAAAGACAGTCAGAGGGAAAAAATAAGAATACTTAAGAGAGAACTGCAAAACAACCACCTCAAAATATTTCCTACCGACTGTTCAGTTTAATCAAACTGCATCTGATTTGTGCTACTAAAAATGTATTGGTCAGGCCAGAACATTTCCCTGTGTTTTTAGAAAAATAAGACTCTAAGAAACACTTGTCTAATATTTTATTCAGTGGCATTTTTCCTCTATTCCTACTTCAGCTCTTTTTTAAACAACAAAACAACTATTTTAAGTTGCTTATATATTAGGAGAGCAAATGTGCAAGTTTAGTTTAGCCTTTAGTCTTACATGTTGTATGTGAGTTCTGTTTCTCATTATTATTGGTTTGACATCTTCTAAAGTTCTTGGACACAACCTTATGAGACTGTGCTCTATAAAAATGTGTGCACTTTCACTGGCATTTCTGTGAAATCACTGTCATTGATTTTCTTGTGCGGTGTTTACCCTACTGCTGAAGAATCGACAGGTTACAGGTCATTTTCAAGATGGTGAGGGTAATCTTTTTTCGCTACTGCCATGAAAATGAGACTACTAATCAGAACAACCTTAAATGTACTTATTAGTGTGTTAGAATTTTTTTATGTTTTTTTCCTTCTCTGTTTTGAACATCTTTTGTACAACAGAAAATCATTAAATACAAGACACAACATGGAATCTGTTATCTGCACAACCGTGTTCTGATTGACCAGGTTTATCTTCTCTCTTTTCTCCTCTCATAAGATCAGCAGACCAAGTGACGCTTGCTTGACTCTATAAATAGATTTTGCTTACTATCCTCCGTTATCAACTGCTTACAGACTACTGTTCTGTATTGTAACTTGGTCTCTTTGTGCAGCAATAATAAAGCTCAAAAAAATAATTGTACATCATGTACAATGATTTATTTCAGATTTCCATAACACAGTGTTGCCAGTATTAACCCTGACAGTAACTGGACACAATTATATGCAGTCAGAGCCATAAGTATTTGGACAATGACCAAATTTTTGTAATTTTGCCTCGGCTTACCAACACTGTGGATTTTAAATCGTACAGTCAAATGCATTTCAAGTGCAGACTTCAAGCTTTAATTCTAGGGGTTTAACTACATTGAATATTTAGGAATTGCTGTCATTTTTATACACAGTCCTCCATTTTCAGAGGCTCAAAAGTAATGAGACAAATTAGCATAATTTTAAATATAAGGATTGTATTGAATGAAGTCTAGTACCCACATATATCACAAAATGCTGTTTCCTCCCTTGAGAGGCTATACCAGACCTTTACTGCAGCCACCTTCAGTTGCTGCTTATTTGTGGGTTTCTCTGCCTTCAAATCTATCTCTTTTAGGTTGCAATCAGGTGACTGACCTGGTCATTGAAGAATCTCCAATTTCTTTTCCTTGAGAAACTCTTGGGTTGCTTTTGCAGTAAGCTTTGGGTCATTATCCATTTGCACTGTGAAGCACCATCCAATCAGTTTTGAAGCACTTGTCTGAATCTGATCAGAGAGTATGACTATGTACACTTCATCCTGCTACTTCTATTAGCAGTCACATCATCAATAAAATACTAGTGACCCAGTTCTGCTGACAGCCATACCATAATATTGTCTCCACCATGTTTGACAGATGATGCATTCCTTTCCTTCACCATACTTTTCTCATCCCATCATTCAGGTAAAAGTTTACCTTTATTTCTGTCCAATTTTTTTTTCCAGAATAGGACAGGCTCTTTCACATGTTGTCAGGTCTCTGGTGTGTGTGGAGGGCGGACCCGAAAGCAGGACTGCGGTAGGCAGGATCAAAACGTAAAGCGAGCCTTTATTCACAGCTGATGAAAACACACAATTGCAGGCAGGGGTAAAACTGAACTAAACTGGGAAATGGCTAAGACTAGGGACAAACAGGAATGCTGAGGCATGGGAGCCTGGGCAGAATCATACAGGACCAGAATGACTAGACAAAACACACCACGACGGAGGACTACAGAGGACTGACGACCAGACAAGGAGCCAAGGGAGACAGGGGAATAAATACACAGACTAACGACTAATGGGAGATAGGAGAGTGAGGAGCACAGGTGACGACAATCAGGGGCAGGAAGCAAAACTGAACACAACACACAGAACCAGACAGCTTTCAAAGTAAAACAGGAAACAAGGACGAGACACTGACAGGACCAGAGACGGAGACAGACTAAACAATAAACATGATAGAACAAAGCAAAGGAGTCAAAATGTCCAAAATAATACAAAAACAGAACTCAAAGCACACAAAACCCTGACACATGTTTTCTGGCAAAACTGAATCTGGCCTTTCTCTTCTGAAGTGTAACCAGTGGTCTGCGCTTTGTTGTAACTTGTCTGTATTTACATTCATGAAGATGTGTTTTGATTATAGACGCTGACAATGATACACCTACCCCCCTTGAGAAAATTCTTGACTCGGGTAGATATGATGTGAAGGGGTCCTTCTTTTTAAGAATAACCCAGATTGTTTATTTGACTGCATATACATTTTTTGCTACCTCTCTGATTTGATCTGATCTGTTTATTTAGGTCTTTTGGCCCGATGAGGGGTTTCTTCACTTTTCTTTGGACCTCATTTTCAGAGTTCCAATGAACAGCTACCAAATGTAAGTTCAATACTTGAAATCAAGTACAGGTCTTTTATCTGTTTAATTTGTCATGAAATAATGAGGGACATCTAGCCATGAAATTGTGCATCTCCTTCTGAACCTCTGAAAATGGGCGACTATGTATAAAATGGCTATGATACCTTATTAGTGAATGCCATTCTTTTGTCAAACCCCTTGAATTAAAGCTGAAAGTCTGCATTTCAATCACATTTTGACAGTTTGATTCAAAATCTGTGATGGTGTACAGAGTCAAAATTACAAAAAAATGTTTTCCTTAAATTTATAGAACTTACTGTACTTAAAAAGATTTCTCGGTTTAGGGGCAAGGTATGCTTGAATTTCAATATGAATGCATGAATGTGAAAACATGTACACCCTCATTAACAACCTTACCACACAAGTTTACCTACTTCTCTCTGCATATACGTGAGGTCGAGGTCCTCTAGAGTACTCTCACTAACATTAGCCAGTGGCAACATCTCCAAGTACTGCTCCTTCAGGTCTTTATGTAACTGCACATCAAAAAAAAAGAAACAGAAAAATTAGAAACTTACAAATAAAAAAAATAAATCTTTATTTTCTAAAACATATTTTGAAATTTGCTAAATGCACATACACACAAAACACAAGTCAACTTGATAATACCCTTGATAGTGAAACCAGTCCTTTAATATTGCCCACGAACAGGAAGAGACTGCCCAAAGTCATTCCAACTACAAACTGACACAGAGAGAGAGAGAGAGAGAGAGAGAGGAGGAGAGAGAGGGAGAGAGAGGGAGAGAGAAAGACAGAATACACAAATAAGGATCTATTTGTTTTTGCTATAAACTGAAAAGATAAATATATTCTTTTTCTTTACTCACCACTATTAGAGCCCACTTCTTCTCTTTCCAGGCACCAAATGCACCAAGGACGGTGAAAACAATGGTTACCACAGCAATAGTATACAGAACATGTATGCCTGCGATCAGATGTTGTGCCTGAGGAGACATCACACAGAACCAGATCAGCAGTGAACAGGGCTGTAACTTGACTTCAGTGCCCCCATGCCAGCATGAAGGCATGTTGAGCATGTTTTGAGTTGTGTGGCGTGCAGTTCTTCCTAAAGAAAAGCAAAACTGTAAGCAGGAGAAAAGACGATTTCATCTAGTGTGCCTTTTACAAGTCACATATTTGCATTTTGCTGAGCTTGGTTAAATGTAGGCTGCATATTTATTTAGTTGGTTAGTTTTACCCAGACAGACACTTTCTTCACTGAATTCAGTGTAATATTAAAAATATTCAACAATAAATTCAAACTAATATGCTAAATGCTGCCAAGTAATGTGGCCTGAGAAATAGTTAAGGCTGGTTAGGTGTGATGTAGTACAATACGAAATGAAATGGATAAAACACATAAACTTTAGTACTGTGTAAAAGTCTCAAAAAAACCCCACATTTCTATATATTTTAAAGCTGAAAATAGATGCAATGATTTATTAAAACAAATATTACTGTAAATAGAAATACAGTACATAAGGCAGAAACCGTGTACAATTCTAACAAACTTAAAGTAGATATTTGGCATGACCAACTTTATTCTTCAACACAGCCTGAACTCTCTTAGGCAAGCTTTCTTGTCATTTCATGTAGTCTTCAAAAATAGCTCTCTGTGCTTCTTGTAGGTCATTCCAATGCTCATTTTTGGATATTAGCTGCCGTCTGCTTCATTCTCTGTCAAGATGATCCCACACTGCTTCAATAAAGTTGAGCCCTGGGCAATGGGGAGGCCAGTCCATGACTGATAGTGTTCCATTGAGGTTTTTATATCCAGGCAGGCTTTAACTGCATTGGTAGTGTGTTTGGGATCATTGTCATGCTGAAAAATAAAGTTGTTGTCAGATGCTTTCCTGATAGTATTGCATGGTGGATCAAAATCTGACAGCACTTCTCTATGTTCATAATTCCATCAGTTTTGACAAGATCCCAAACACTACTGGCTGAAATGCAGCCCCAAACTATGACAAAGCCTCTACTGTGTTTTACAGATGGCTGTAGACATTCACTGTTGTACCTCTCCCCTGACTTCCTCCTATATATTGATGACAGTTTGAACCAAAAACTTCTGATTTGGATTCACCACTCCCCAAAACATGTTGCCACAGATTTTTCAGTCCAATTCTTGTGTAATTTGGCATACCTGAGCTTTTTCTCCTTGTTTCCCTTCCTAAAAAATGGCTTCTTGACAGCCACTTTTCCAATAGCACTATATCTGATTAGGCTTTGGTGAACAGCAGATGGATCAACTGAAGGACCAGATGCATCACTCAGGTCCTGTCCCAGGGCTTTGCTGGATTTTTTTCTGTTTCTTAAGGACATGACTTTTAGATACCGTTCATCTGCTAAAGAGTTTTTAGGCCTGCCAATTCTCCTTTTGCCCTCCACTTGTCCACTTTCCTCAAGTTTTTTAAGGCCACACTGCACACCATGCTGAGATGTGCCACATTTTCGGCTCTCCATGCCTTGTTGATGCAAAAATAATAAGTTAATTGAGTTATCTTTGGCATTTTTCGAAGATTCAACTAAAGAAACTGAAACAAATATGTATTTGCGACAGGCTGCTACCAATAAAGTGCCTAAAGATACAATTTAACATTGGCTCTTTGCTAAGTTGTCTGAAATGTGTGGTCACAACACTTGTTCATCCTTTGTATCAGATGCCATTTTTATGCTTGAAGTGAGTGTCAAGTGGCTTAAGAAGCAAACAAAAAAATTCCTCTGAAAATGGTCAGGTACAAGGACTGGAATGAAAATGAGTGAAAAAGCAGGCAATGTCCAAAAACTTTTTTTTGAAAGACCTTCAGAAAGAAAGAGGGTTGGGTCAAGAGTTTTGCACAGTACTGTACATATACCATGATACAAGAATTTATAAACATGTCCCCCTTCTCATAGATCACTGTAACACATGTATTACCTCTTCCCGTCTGTGAAAGTGTCCATGGCTAAATAGAGTGAATCCCAACAGCAGCAAACTGATGATCTGCAAAAGTAGTAACACATAGTTTTATACATTACTTTCAGGGCTGCAACAGACAATCATTTAGAATATTTATCAAAGAATAGTAAAAAAAACCCAGCCACAGGGGACACACGCAAGTGTACTCCTAGTGCTGGTCCTACGCCCTGGTAAATTGAGAGGGTTGCATCAGAAAGGGCAGCTGACATAAAATCTGTGCCAAATCCAAATGCTGATTCATAATATATGAACCACTGTGGCGACCCCTAGTGGGAGCAGCCAAAAGAAGAAGAAGAAGGAGAAGATCATAGAATAGTAAGAAACGCCCATTATAGGTTTCCTGGTGCTAGTTTTTAAATACTCAGTATGTAAGGGAAGCAAATTGTTGCACAATGCAGATAAGCTTTTGGGAATTCAATCCCAACACTGAATTAAACACTGATAAAAATCCTGAGTGTAAGCTGAGTAGCAAATATGATAAAGCTGCAATTCTGTCTCCTGAATCAAATTTCAGATTGTCATGATATGTCTCAAAAGGCATACAGTGGCTACATGAATTGCACTATAAGCCATACGGAACTTGCATGCTTCTCACCCTCAATGGTTGGCATATCATCTAGGCTATACAAAGGGAGGGACCACCAATTATGTTTTAGCTGACAGGGGAAGAATATGTTGCCAGTGTTGATACAAATGCCAGAGCTAGGTAGGTAGCTAACCATGGCTTAATTATTTTCTGTGTTTCTGCCAACACCACAAAGTTATGAATTGTGATGTTGTTTGGGGTCTATGTGTGTTATGTTGTCATCTTCCCAGTTGAAGAACTCCATAATACGTTAAGTTCCTAAAGCCCCTGTCACACCTTAACGAATTAACCAGAGTATGCCCTGTGCTGGCATACGTCGAATAAGTTATTGGTAAGTTTTGTATAAGTTAAGAGCACACTGAAGCACACTGGTATACGTCTTAGTATCACAAGGACACTGAAAATTTTTGAGCATGCACAAAATTTACGAAAAATGCCAACATATGACATACATGGGCCATAGGTAAGTTAGGTAAGTAGGTAAGTTATGCGATCACTGACACACAGTCATACACGTTACTTGTAGTTACTCATCAGTCGAAATACCTTGAGATAACATCTAGCATACCCAAAATGTATTTCTAACCTATGAGTAACATGCTTTGAACCTATCTGTAACTTATAGCAAACTTATCTCCAATGCATAGTGACGTATGTAGACGTACACTGCGTGCACAATTATTGGGCAAGTGAGCATTTTGACCAAATCATCATTTTTATGCATACTTTCCAACTCTAAGCTGTATAAACTTGAATTTAGGCATACAAGAGGATGTGCATTTGTGTAATGAGGGAGGTGTGCACAATTGTTAGGCAGCTTCTTTTTCTCAGGCAAAATGGGCCAGAAAAGAGATCTAACAGACTCTGAAGAGTCAAAAACTATTTTTAAAAAATCTTTCAGGGGGATGCAGCACTCTTGAAATTGCCAAGATATTAGGACGTGACTACAGAACCACCAAACATTTTGTTGCAAATACCCAAAAGTGTCGCACGAAGCGTGTTGAGAAAAAAAGACACAATTTAACTGCCAAAGATTTGAGAAGAATCAAACGTGAAGCTACCAGGAACCCATTACCCTCCAGAGCTGTCATATTCCAGAACCGCAACCAACCTGGAGTGTTCAGAAGTACAAAGTGTTCAGTGCTCAGAGACATGGCCAAGGTAAGAGAGGCTGAAACCCGACCAACAACAAGACACATAAGCTGAAACACCAAGATTGGGCCAAGAAATAACTGAAGACACATTTTTCAAAGGTTTTATGGACTGATGAGATGAGAATGAGTCTTGATGGACCAGATGGATAGGCCCGTGTCTGGATCAGCAGTAGGCATAGAGCTCCACTCCAACTCAGAGGCCAGCAAGGTGGAGGTGGGGTACTGGTATGGGCTGGAATTATTAAAGATGAGCTTGTTGGACCTTTTCGGGTTGAAGATGGACTTAAACTCAACTCCCAAACCTACTGCCAGTTTCTAGAAGACACACACCACATGCAGTGGTAGAGGAAAAAGTCTGCATCTTTTAAGAAGACCATGATTTTTATGCAGGACATCTCATGCATCAAAGAACTCCACTGCGTGGCTAGCCAGTCAAGGTCTTAAAGATGAAAGAATAATGACATGGCCCCCCTCCTCACCAGACCTAAACTCTATTGAGAACTTGTGGGCCTTCTTAAATGTGAGATGTACAGTAAAGGAAAACAGTACACCTCTCTGAACAGTGTCTGGGAGGCTGTGGTTGCCGCTGTGCAAAAAATTGGTCAAGAGATCAAGAAACTGACAGACTCCACCAATGGAAGACTTCTGAGTGTTACTGAAAAGAAGTGTGGCTATATTGGTCACTCAATCCTCAAAAATGCAACTTGTCTAATAATTGTCCACACAGTATATTCGACGTGTTCCAGGTGACTATAGCACTTACTGAACATGTTTCTAACTTAAAGCTACTGTATAATTGCCTATTGGCTGAGAGTATATGTCAGCCACAGACGCAGATGCCACTGACAATGCCCAAGAGACGTTGGAACCTGCATCATCTCCATCACAGGGTGAACGTGAGGGCGATGAGGGTGTGGGTGATAATGGTTCCTCCATGCGTCTATGGTCACGGCCACAGCCAGGAAACTTCTTGACAGCATTCTTCGAGTTTTTCTTTGGCATGACAGTGATATTGCACTGCGACAGTGATGTTGATACTGGCTACGACACACTAAGCATGCGTTGTGAACAGCATTCCTTGGTATAAGTTATCTATAAGTTATCAAAACCTTCTGTATAATTTACTAATATGTTATATATATGTATACATCCAAAATAAAAAAAAATCATAATTCTGCATATCCCAGCATTTTAGAGCAATTCTGATGCGTTAGCATACGCTGGTTAAATTGTCAAGGTGCGACAGAGGCTTAACACAGAGGCAGTCCAGCTGAGTTCAATTTGAGACATAATGTAGTGAGCACTGTTGCACTATGAGGAAGTGTACCAACATAAGTATAAGAACTAAAACACACTATTACTGGCCTCTGCACGCCAACCTGCTTAACCTCCCTCCTCACTCATTTTCATTGTAAACCTTTTTCACTGCCGACTTGTGGAAGAGGAAGCACAATGATGACTGTATTGTACTTAAAAGATTTTTTTTGTGTCGTGGCTTTTTGGAATGCTTAATGGAACGAGCCATCATTAATTAAACCTGTGTTTTGTCTACCTTAACAAATGTAACTGTGTGCCATGAAAAGTTCTATATACAAAGATTCTTTTGCCAGATGTGCCTTCTTGTCTTCATTTAAGCTTTTAGTGTTTATTCAAATAAACAGAACTGTTGCCGCCTGTCTTGTGGTCTACTGCTTGTTGCTACATCATATAAACACAACAGCAGAGATAAATGAATCTTCTCAAAATATGCAAGAAAAAAATTTAATGGACCTTTGAACCTGAGAACAGGAACCAGTTTGGACCCAAGCATTAAGTGGATCTCTCACATAGCAAGGGCATGACTGATATAACAAGAAACATATTTCAGCATTCAAGTATGAAATCAAATTAACTAGTCCATTATGCTGTAGGTCTGTTATTTTATTACAGGAAATGGCAGCCTAATAGCTCTCTACAGAATGCACTGAGTTCTTGAAAGTGATACTCATGATGATAATCATTCTACTTTCCAGTTAACTGATGAACCAAAACAAAGATCCTAGACATTAAAAATTCAGGAATTCTTCACGGAATATACTGTACATGAAGATAAGCAGTGACATCTGTGAAAGCCAAGAATATTTGTTCACTGGAATCTTCAGGACATCAGTACTGGGCTGGAATGCCAAAAGGCGTGCCAGAAGCTTGAAAGAAACTAACAAAAACTTCTAAATGTTTTGAGCTGCTTGGACTCGTCACTAAAATGATGAGCATAACTACTAAAAAGTTAACTCAGCTGTATATAATCATGTTAATCTACTAAATGACTGTTACTGAGTAATGTTCATTTATCTTTTTGACATCAACACCATCAACATCAGCTGTTATGGGCCAGTGTTACTCTGTGCTTCTGTTGTAAGAGCTCTGGACCATGTCTTGGGCCAGGTATACCTTCAGCGGTTTTACGCCGGATGCAAGTGAGAGGGGCTTGTGTCCCCACCTTTTGCTTGGAAAGCGTAAACCACTACACTATGTACACGGCTTAAATAGAAAGTCACATACTGTTAGAAGTCAGTAAATACAAAGCAACCAGGAGGGAGTGATCAGACTTATAGTGACAGTTAAATGATAACTTGAGGGATCCAGTTCCCATCAACTGTGGGAATCATGAGGAAGAAGAAGGAAAAGGCAGAATTAACAGGTTAGATAAACCCTGTGAAATGCCCTGAATAACCATCAACCACTAAGGTCTGGTCTGGCCCAGATGTTGCATTACGCACAATGGCGTGCGTAATCCGTGCGAAGAGTGCGCCACATTCTAAAGGCCACATCTGAACCACATGTTTGTCACTACTGTTTTATGCACAGCTGTTGCATTTTACTGTCCTCTTTTCACGCTCTGTGTTTTGAAGAGGGCTTCCTTCTTTTCTTTGTTTAATTTAATACCAACGAAAGAATTTATGCCATCATAGTTTACGTTTCCCAGACACCAAAGTGTGAAATTAATCAGGACAACAAACATAAAACTATAATTCCTACTAATTACTTATTCAAAGCTAGATTCATTTAATAAAGTCTTTAATTTATTTATTTTAAATATGTTTTTGTCCTTTTCTGGAGTGACTGTTACTTTCCCTTTCGCTGTATGTTGTCTTGAATAAACACACGATGAAAAGAAATTCCTCCTATAAGCTTAAATAGTGAATAAATTAAGCCGAAAATTGTTGAATTTATCCACAACAGAATGACATTTCCATCTACAGCACATTATCTGCTCTTACGCAATCTTTTAGTGCCTAGTCGTAACACCCTGTGCATGAAAAAGAAAACACTTACCGCAATCAAACTTATCACAACGGCGTAACTGATTTTCAACCAGACGTTTGCTTTCCCCATTTCTGTTTCTCCAGAACTCACTACACAAGTAAATTGTGTGCTGTAAAGAAATTTAAAGCAGAAGAATAAATTCTCTCTGGTTGCGCACGAAAAATATTGAGCAAGAAGAAGCCCCCGTGTTGTGTTGTGTTGGCAAAAGTCCCTCCCCAATAGTTTCATCTGGAAATAATGGCGTGTAAGAGTGTAGGTGGAGTCGGGGAAATATGGGAAGCATTTAAAAAGATATAACGAACAGAGAGATCAAGCTGATGAGCCATACCATGAAGATATGGGAAAGAGTTGTTGAAGCTAGATCAAGAAAAGAGGTGACCATCAGCAAGCAGCAGTATGGCCTCATGCCGAGAAAAATCACAACAGATGCAATGTTTGCTTTGAGAGTGTTGATGGAGAAGTATAGAGAAGGTCAGAAGGAGTTGCACTGTGTTTTTGTGGAGCTAGAGAAAGCATATGATAGGGTGCCAAGAGAGGAACTGTGGATATGCATGAGGAAGTCAAGAGTGGCAGAGAAGTATGTGAAAGT
>VUQH01080284.1:0-13197 GCA_015106775.1 Etroplus canarensis | reverse complement strand
TCACCATATTCCTCCTGAAACAGTTCCCAATCTGTGACATTAAAACACTCCTGCAGAGCCTCCTCTATATCTTTAGACCAAACCTTCACAGTCCTTTTGCTGGCCACCTGTTGTTTCACCAGGGACCTGTAGGTGGTATCAAGGTGGATGAGATTATGGTCTGACTCCCCTAGGGGTGGGAGGGAAGAGGAGCTGTATGCTCCCTTCACATTGGCATACAGCAGGTCTATAGTTTTATTCCCTCTTGTGGCACAGTCTACATATTGTTTAAAGTTTGTCAGGACAGAGGAGAGAGGAACATGATTAAAGTCCCTGCTGATCAATATGAGGGCGCTGGTATGCTGAGTTTGTAGTCCCGCAATCACAGAGTGTATGACGTCCCTCGCGCTAGCGGCTACAGCTGATGGTGGAACGTAAACAGCTACAAGCGAAGGGTCCCTGGTTCATTTTCAGGTGGTGACAGAAGCCCTTCTCACTATGGAGGGTTGCATCAGGAAGGGCATCCGGTGTAAAAGAAATGCCAAATTACCAATGCAGATTAATTTGCCGTGGCACCCCCTTGGTGGAGAATACAAGGGAGCAGGAAGAACTGAGAAACACCTGCTCCATATGTCTAAATGCTGTGACACTGTCACAGTAAGGTCCACAAGTTTGGGGACAATGATTCATATTTTATGATTTTGTCTCTGTACACCACCACATATATTTGTCGAAATGTGACTGAAGTGCTGTATTTGAGTTTAAAAAAAAAAATTACAAAATAATTGCATTAGCTGTTAGGAATTACAGCTATTTTTTGTAGCTAGTCCCTCATTCTCAGAGGCTTAACAATAATAGGATAAACTATATGAGTATAAGGATTGTTGTAAATACTTGGATGAAAATCCTTTGCTGTGAATGACTGCCTGAAGTCTAGAATCTATAGTTATCATCAAATACTGTGTTTTCTTTATTGAGTCCCTTTAGTTACTGTTTCTTTGTGGGTCACTCTGCTTTCAGTTTTAACAGTAACTAAAAATCTGTTCTGTTGGATTGACATCAGGTGACTGACTTGGCCAAAGATGAATATCCCATTTCTTTGCCTTGAGAAACTCTTAGGTTGCTTTTGCAGTATGCTTTGGGTCATTATCTACTGGCTTTGTACAGTGCCGTCCAATCAATTTTGTAACATTTGGTTCTGTCAGAACCAGGAGTACAGCCCTGTTCATTTCACATTCCTCCTGCTGCTTCTATCAGCAGTCACATCATCAATAAACACTGAGGATCTGGTTCCACTGGCAGCCATACATGCCCGTGCCATAAAAAGTAAATATATAGAATTTGAAAATGAAAAACATGCCATATATTAGAAGATTTTAATTTATTGTATTATACTGTATTTTAAATGTATCCTGCGAAAAATTCACAGACCACTTTGTGTCTGGTTTTTTGCTTTTAGTTATAGCACCTGATACGGAATAATAAAGCAAACAACTGTATATTACTCATCAAGGGTGCATGGTTTTAGAGAAAACATAATACACAAATATGATTAAATAATACTGGATTCTGGCTGCAATTTGAAAACCATAAAGACAAAAGGGGAGCTCTTCTTCTTCCTACTAACAAACATATCTTGTTTTTGTCACTCTTTCCCTTTCTGTGTATAGTTAACCTAGTTACCCTAATTTGTTACTGTATGACCTTTAACATTAACATGCTCTTTTCATGCAATAGACCTTTGCGCTGCCTGCAATGACATACGCTCCTGTCTCCTATTTACATGACTCTGAACCAGGCATTAATCTGGCATCATATTAAAGATCTTGAAAAAGACTCATTGAGATTCACAGTGCAGAGTGTAGGGTTATGAAATACATTTCATCCACTTTCAGTGACAAGATATGATATTATCCAGCTCTGTCGTGCATAATTAGACTGTCTGTGAAAATCTGAGGTAGCTTTAATGGTTTCTGTATGTAGGCTATGAAGGAAAGATATTTGTCCATGTAGAAAGAATAAGAAATGTATTGGGAGAATATAACTGGGTAAGCCTTATTTTGTAAAAATCAATGGAAAAGGGGCATTGGCTTTCAAATTAAAGCAATGAGGGTTACATGTATGTATGTAATTTCCCAGATCTCTACAACCCCAGTTTCAAAAAGGTGCGGATGCTGTGAAAAATATAAATAAAACTTTGCAAATCGCACAAACCAATATTTCATTCACAAAACAACATAGAAAACATATCAAATGTTAAAAGTGAGGCATTTTAATATTTCATAAAAAGTACTAGCTCATCTTGAATTTGATGGCAACAATATCTCTCAAAAAAGTTGGGACAAGAGCAACAAAAGTTTGGAAAAGTAAGTGGTACTAAAAAGAAACAGCTGGAGGAACATGTTGCAGCTGATTAAATTAGTTGACAACAGGCCAGTGATGTGATTGGGTATAAAAAGAACACATTAGAAAGGCAGCGTCTCTTAGAAGTAAAGAGAGGCAGGGATTCAGCAAACTGCAAAAAACACCATCTATAAATTTAGGAGCAAGCAAAAAAGACTTTAAATATTCCATCTTCTACAGTACATAATATCATCAAAAGATTCCAAAAATCTGGAGACATATCTGTGCTCAAGGAACACAGCAGAAAACCACTAGTGGATGCTCATGATCTTTGGGCCCTCAGACGGCACTGCATTGAAAACAGGCATGATTCTGTCATGGAAATCATTGCATTGACTCAGGAACGCTTCCAGAAATCGTTGTGTGTGAGCACAGTTGGCCGTGTCATCCACAATTGCAGGCTAAAACGCTATCATGCAAAGAAGAAATTGAAATTATTTTTGGAAATCATGGATGCTGTGCCAGTGCTAAACTGTGTACTGCAGCTATTACAACAGCATGGCTTCATAATAGAAGAGTGCTGGACTGGCCTGCCTGCAGTCCAGACCTTTCACCAGTTGAAAACATTTGGTGCATCATGAAACACAAAATACGACAAAGACCCAGGACTGTGGAGCAACTGAATCCTAGATCAGACAAGGATGGCACAGCATTCCTCTCCCGAAGGTCCAGCAGCTGGTCTCCTCCATTCCCAGATGTTTATGGGCTGTTGTTAAAAGAAGAGGGGATGCTAAACAGTAGTAAACATGGTTTTGCCCAAACTTCTCTGAGACCTGTTGCTGCCATCAAATTCAAGATGAGGTAGTATTTTTCATGAAATTGTAAAATCTCTCACGCTCAGCATTTGTTATGTTTTCTATCTTCTTTTGTGAATAAAATATTGTTTTATGAGATTTCCAAATCATTGCATTGTGTTTTTTATGAATATTTTATGCTGTATCCCAGCCTTTTTGGGAAATAGGGTTGTGTATTGTTGATCATTTATAAATCATCAAGTTTAACTGAGAATTTACTGTTGGCTTGTTCATATTTATTCATTCCCAGGCTCAAAAGCCATATTTGGTTAACACATTAAAAGAACTGCAAACATACTGCAGGGTAAAATAAAATAAAAATGAAAATGGATTGCATATTTTTTCAAATTCTCCCAAAAATGCACACACACAATGTTATCATTTACAGTAAATATGATCTGCATATTTTATTTGGTAAAGATTTTTATGTCAAATGCCCTTTCTGAAGCAACCCTCTGGCTTGGGACCTGCACTAGGAGTACCCCAGCTTGTGGCTCCTCTTGGCTAGATTTATCACTTACGGTAAATATGGTGTAAACATAATGTCCCTGCACATTAACCTCTATCACTGGAAAATTACTGGGAGCCCAATAGTACAGGAAGTGTCTCAACAAAATGATGGATATTGGTGAAGTAAAAAAAAAAAAAGATGAGAAAAATGGAGAAATTTACAAACAATGTTCTTGTTTAACTGTAAAAGTAGGCTGTACAGCATCTCTGTGCCATCGCAGTCTGTTCAGCAAGATCCATCATTCTAGAACAAGGTCAGAATTTAGAGCAGCAACCAGTACAGTCTCAACTGACAGTGGGTAGATCTTAAACAAATTATTAAACTGCATACTTCTGGGGTTGATAAAAATAGAATCAATGTACATACATACACACATATATAAAATGGGAAAATGGCTGACTTTCTAACTGAACAGAGAAACCATGGCATGTGCCATAAGCTCACCCTGACAAAGACTCTGACATGTTGCTTGTTAGCAAAGCTCACAAAGACAGATTTAGGCCTCTTGGGGGGGTGGGGGGACTTGTTACTATGGCAGACAGCATGCAGCAGTGATACCCGCTGTCACACACCAACGACAGCCAAACCTCCTCTAACTTGCATCATAAAATTTCTTCTCTTATCTGTACATTAATGGATGATTTAATGACAGGTAAAGTGAAGCATACTCTACTTATTCAGTAACATCTTGCACCATGTGGCATGTTAAACTTCTTTTTGTTTATTTCCCAAGGAAACAAATGGAAAGACAACAAATGGCATCACTATTTTTAATGGTAACTACTTTCTGTGTGTATGAAGGGCACAGTGTTGGTTGTAGTAGGTCATTACAGCTAATCTTATCCCAACCTTTGGCAGACCTCCAGCCAACACTTTCTAAACTGGTTTCCAAGGCAACCCCAACCAGCAGGACCAATTAGAACTGACAAAGGATCGGCAAGAATTAGACTGCCTAGAGATTAAAGGACGAGAAGACACATCTTCAAAACAAACACAACAAATCATAGGAAGCTGTGTCTTTATGTGTGTGTGTGGGAAATAGGGGAGCATGGTGACCCTGCTGCACGGAGGACCTTTTGACTCACTTGTGTCTTTCTATTAGGGGTGTAAATGTAATTAAACCATTTAAATCTTTCCTACCCCCGTTCTATTTCTTTCTCTGTAGGACTGCTGTGTGCTTGTGTGTGTTAGTAGAGCTGCAGGCAGGAAACCAGATCAATAAGAAATAGTTTAGGGAAGCCAATGTTTTTTTTTTCTGTTTAGAGCCATCAGTGGAACACTGTGGCCTCTGAGCTGCACATCAATCACATGCCATGCTATGTGTGGGGGTTTGTGTGTGCGTGAGATTGATTTGACAGCCTTTGTACTTCAGTGGGGGGGGAATCAACTTTACTGAATAACTGACACCCATGATCCCATGGTGTTGGTAGGTTGTTCCACGTGTATCTGTCTCTGTGGAAGTCAAATATGTTTCAGATTTCTAAATGGATGACCTTTTCTTTAAACCCTTTAAATGTACTCCTGTGAGGGGAGAGGAGAGTTTTATTCACCGAAACCATGCATTAAAAAATCAGGACATAGTAACTTTATTCAGACAAAATTGAATCTAAGGTTTTAATCTAAAAATGTCATCTTAATCTACACATAGACTGTATATATGAAAAAACATGGATGTTAGCCCCCGTAATGTCGCCTGTTGGTTTGTGAGGTCCTATTTTAAAGCTCACTGGTGAGCGTTTTCGCAATTGCCCTGTTGGATTGTAAAACCAAAGTGAAGAATGGATCTGACTGGGAAACCAAGGACATTGCACACACAAACTGTGGGGACTTGTTAGTCATGAGATAGCCAGACTCTCGCATTAGATAAGACCCTTTGAGTCTAATTTACTCTAAATAAGACCATAATTTCCAAAATGTTCTTATTAGGAAAATATTTGTTAAACCAAGTGAGCGGCATTATTTTCCCATACACATTCTGACTTCTTTATGCACCCAGAGGAATCACGTCCTACATTATTAAAAATTATTTATTTGTTTTTATTTGACTCTTTATTTAATCAGGATAACATAACTCCTGAGATTATAACTCTGTTTTGCAAGCATGTTCTGGCCAAGACACATGAATACACACAGCAGAATACATAAAATAAGCATACTGATATACAGGAAAAAGAGTAAAAACAATAAAGCGCAATGAAAACCAACATTTATTGATTTCAGCACCAGTAGATCTGTGAAGGTCATTGCCTCAAGCCAAAAAACAAGGTCATTTTTGTTCATGCAAAAATATTTACAGCCTGAAACAATTTACTGCAGGTCATTTAAAATCAGCATAAATTCATGTGATGAAACCAGTTGTTGAAGTTTTAGTTTGTAGCTGAGTCCAGCAGGAGGGAGCTACAAATCTGAATTTCCTTTTTAAAGAATCTGTCAGTAAATAAGATGGGAGCAAAGCAAGAATAGCTTTATAATTCAGAATGTAGCAGTGTTTGAATTTACAAAATGACAAAACAGGCCATCCGACCCGAGCATACAAAGTACGATGGAGGGTAAGAGCTTTAGGCTTTTTCATTAATCTCTGCGCTCCATGATAGACAGCATCCAGCATCGTGAAGCTACATGCATAAAAATAAACGCATCAAAATTCAGCACTGACATAAAAGTAGAAGCAACAAGCTTCTTTCTTGCCTCAAAGGACAGTCGGGGCTTGATGCTAAACTTAAAAACACAGTTTAAATGCAAGTTTGTACCAGTGGCTGAATGTGTGGTATAAAAGACAGAGTCCTGAGTACTTGTATTGAGCTTCTAACTCTTTTGTGATTTTGATTTTGCATTTGTGAACATCATGGATCACAAATAAAAAATAATACAGGCTTAAGGTGCTTCCACATTAGCTTCAGTTTTCAAACTATCTTGATATAAATTTTGCATTATTGTAGCGATTAAGTTACCTCTCGAAACCAAAATTCATACTGTAGATTGAAGAAACAGTAAAAGTTACCCAAATCTTTCAGAATACCAACCTCACTGACGAACAACTCATTTTGTGGTTTAAAAAAGCAAACAGCAATAAATCGCACAGTGAAAAAGAGCAGCAGTTTTATGCACCATTCCAAAACAGAGATCTGCAGATACCTAAATCATGATATAGAAAGAAAAGGCGGCTAATCTCTAGCTAAAGATAGCCTCTAGCTAATCAGAGCTCAGTGGAGAAATTTGATTTGAAGTGTTTCTGCTCGACCCCATTTAAAGAAGACCTTTTAAGATGCCCATATTTAAGTTGCAGCTAATGAGGTCAGCATATAAGTAAGCCCTGTGAGCAAAATCTCAGCCTGTTTTAAACAGTTTTTCAACTCTTGTGCTAAACTGAAATCCTTGTATGGCAGCTTGTTGTAAAAAGTACTTGAGTCCTTAGAGTAGAAAAGCACTATATAAGTACCAGTCCATTTATCATATCCTGTGGGTTTAGTTCAGGCCCTGCAAGGTACAGCCAGTCAGTGACAATTTGGGCTTCTAAGGAGGGAAGCCTTAAAAACACAAGGCCCAGACCAGGATTTATTGATTTATTTAATGTAAGTCATGCAAAGCTACACTACTGGAGTCCCAGAATGAAAATATGGAGCTGGACCTTACCATTCCCCTTTGCATTGAATTTTTAATTTTGTTATCTTACTGATTTCACTGTACTGCAGATATTACTTGCAGATGGGTTGGCAGAGTCATATATAAATAAAAAGAGGTGCATTTAACCTTTGAACTATAGTGTTTACGGAATAATAAAGTACTAAAGTGTTTAAAATACAACTGTTATTTTTTTTGTATTGTATAATTTTACATCTTGTATGTTTCTCGCCTGTGTAATTCTGCTTTTCCTACCACTACTGATGAGTGAAGACCTCACCTTGCACCAGGTCAAGATATGGTAGCGCTGAACCCCTGCATCCTACTCCTCCCTCATTCATTTCCTTTTCTCCCAGCTATTGCTTTTGATCCTTCAGTCTGTCTTTTATGCCTTTGCCCAAACAAGCATGGCCACTTTTTCTCTATTTCAGCTTGAGTTTCTTTTTTTTTTGTCTCTTTTTACTTTTCTTGATAAGCTTTAAATGAGTTTGGGTGAAACCTTCTCCATGGTAACACTGTCTACCATTCTTACACTCACTGTCTCTCATCACATAATTCTGCCCTACCCTGCCTTTTATCGCTGTACCCTCCCCCTATATGCACTCCCTCTCCCCTTACCCTCTCTCTCTCCCTCCTTCCTTGTCTCTCTCTCTCTCTCTCACATATGCACACATACACTCAACCTCTCCTCTGGTCCACTGGTCTCCTGCTAATGCTGCACCTTCCACTGACTGCGAGATGTTCACCCCAGCTTGTAAAGGATCTGCAGGGGAGCCGAGGTAAGGCTTACATGCTCGTTTCTTCTGGAGCAGAGGTGTTACTGCTGCTGTTGTTGGGTGCTGACAACAGCTGACTGTGAGCCAAATGGCTGATGGGAGAGCAATTATATGTGTGTGCGTGTGTGTGTGTGTGTGTGTGTGTGTGTGCTGATCTGTGTGAGAACTCCCCAGCTGGAGTAAGCTGGCTTTTAGGTTAGATATGACACTTGTGGTCTGCATACTCACACACTAAAGAGAAGTCATCATACTTTATTTTTATTTATTTATTGTCTTATTTGTATTTTCTTAAACTTGGGAGAAATTTTGCTGTCTGTGTGTATGCAGAGAAGGAAATCTGATGGCACACAGATATTCTTCCCTCTAATGCAGCAACAGTGCTGCAATGTCTTATTATGGTGGTGCTCTCTCTGACGGTTTATGACACCATGCTGTGTTTATATGTGTGTCTTTGGGGGATGGTGAGTGGGGGCACGAAGTTCTGCATATGTGAGTGGGTGGACAAGAACGGTGTTTCTTAATATTTTCATAAATTCATCTCACATCACTATATTCATACCACAGGAGGAAATACGAGGAAAGGAAAAGACACAAAATCCTTCCTACACTTAAAAACAAGTAGATTTGATGTATTAATCATATAAGAAGAGAACAATGTGTCAATTTTAATCATTTCTGAGACAAATTTCTGAGATCTGTGTGTGAGCCAACAGGTATAAGTCTTAATGTACTCATGAATTGTCCAGCCATGTGCCAGTGGGACCTCATTCGTACTCATGTGTCTATACAGTACTGTGAGTGTGTGTGTGTGTGTAATACGGAAATGTGATCCCTGATGAATGCAGTACCAAGAGAGAAATGCAACAGTGTTATTAGAAGTATTAATCTTTGCCCTGTGAAAGCACTGCATCTGTTACAACATTAGGCTTTAAACAGCTTTTGAGGCATCTTGCAAGTGCCAAGGGTTTTCATTAAGCATCATATCACAAAATGCGGCACAATTCTATTGTTCCTGCAGAGGATGCTTTCTGAGGTGCGAAGCATTATGAGTCTTTTCTGTGCTGTCCAGATTTTCTGTGTGACACTATAGGAGGGTTTCTACTGGCTGCTGCTCGATTGGATCAGCCAAAGAGATGCTCTGTCCTGCTATATTTCACTGACAGACATCTGATGACGCTGTGAGTATTAAAAAAGTCTCACTGCAGTTAAATGTGTCAGATGTTGGCTAAGTTGCTTGTTTAATGTTTTTTTTTTCCATACTGCTTTGCTGCTGAAGTGTAGCTTTCTAAAAATATGTACATGTTTTATTTTACATTTCTGATTTGAAAATTTTAATAGCTGAATAAAGAAAAAATATAGTTAATTTGAAGGTTAACTGGGGCTTTGGTGTTTATTCAAAAAAACCTATTTCTGAAGCAGTTCAAATTGTCTGTTGCAACTGTTGCTTTCTGTTTTTCATTTTTAATGAGATAAACTTTTCAAACAATGACAAGTGAAGTCTTTTTTTGACTGGTCTGCCTCTGTCTCCCTTAGGTCAGTGGAAAGCTTTTTTGTAGCTGCATTGATAGTTGCTTTAATCGCTTGCCTTAAAGGTGATATGTTTAAACTCTGTAACTCTATAAGCTCTGTAGCTCTACAAGTTGCCACATTTCATTGACATTACATGGTTTCTGGTTGTCACATCTCTGCAAGTCTTTTCCTTTTTGTACACCTCCTACAGTAGGTGACTCAAGATGATGATTTCATCAAGAGCATTAACTGCATGGTCTTTTCAAAGTTAACTCTTAGCCAACTAGAAAGTGGTATTGAATGACCAACTACATGCCTATGGTGCTTACAGCTTTCCACATAGAGGTCTTTAAAAGAGTATCATCCTTGCATTAGATGGAATATAAATGGCTGAAAATATTGTCAGCCATTTATATTATAACATGGAATTGATGAAAATTATAAAAAAAAATTGCAGGGAAAAAAAATCAGGTTTGACAGTGAAGTTCACAAATCATGACAAATTTATTGTAAATGGATCCTGAGGTTCAAATCATGAACAAATCATGGAGTAAATGAAAAGTTAACACACAGCAGCAGTCAAGGAACAGAGATGGTAACATTCCTTAAATTAACATATAAAATAAATGTGTAGATTTCCACTTTAAGATTCTACAGATACTTTTTTAATTACTAAATTTTGTTCCAACTTTGTTTTCTGCAGTGGTTTACCAGCACCTGACTGGAAATAAGTACAACCAGCTGCTTACCTTGAAAAACAAAAACAAATTCACGTACAGTAAATGAATCAAATTATATGTTGCTAATTATTTTTTTTTTTTTAACATCAGAATTTGGTTACACTTTTCATCCGGTGCTCATTGAGTAATACTAACGCCTTGAACTTAGATTGCTACACAGTTAAACTGGGTTTTTTCAGTTTTAATTACAACACAATTCTACTGAGTGCCTAAAAATTACCATAAAGCTTAATAATGTTGTTTTTGTAGCCAGTGAATAATTTACTTCATGAATGGGAAAGCGTCAGAGAACATATGACTGGTAAGATTTGACATCACTGTAGTCTTGACTTATTCACCACAATCAAAGATATCTTCAGGTTGTTATTACCTGTCTTCTAAAATGTATTTGCAGTTGCACCTTAGTTATACAGAAATTAAATTTCATTTACACATGGTTTTAGTGACCAGTGTGCAATCTGGAAGTGTTTTGCTCTACTATGAAGATAACTTTGCAGTGCATTTTTGTCCAGGCTGTCACAGGCTGTGCCTTCAGCTGAAACCTTCTGAGTATGAATGGCCAGTGATTGCAGACTTTGAGGTATTTATAATGTTTTTGAGCTTCTAAATCATCACCCCAACCAAAAAGGCAAAAAGAGACTCTTGACACAGCAATCCCAGGCAAAATCGCTTAACAAATCACAGTTCTGCAGTGTCGAGTGGGCAACTGGTCCTGCTGGCAGCATTTTGCACAATCTGCTGCTGATTCAGGTCAAAATAGATGGTGGCTAATGTGTACCTCTCAGGAGGAGTCAATTTAGGATTTGTCCCATTTCACGCGAGCATACACATGGAAATACAAATGCCCACTCTGTACCTGCACATTCTTGCAGTGACTTATTCTACCAGAGCAAATGATTTAAAAAATCAGACCTTCACAATCAGGACTCTGTTATTTTCTCTTCTTTCAAATGATTGTTTAATGTGAATTGCTATCACATTTTCTTTATCTTTTTTTTAATTTTAAATCTGTTGGGCTTATTTATTTTTTATTGTGTCCATGCTGCCTGTCTCATACCTTCTTTCCTCATTTACCTTGAGCAGTCCACCTGAGTGCTAATAAAAGTCAAATAGCACTAAAACTCTTCCTTCTTTCCTCACAGGACTCATGTCCTCTTCTTCCTCTGCCCATCGTTAGCACTTCTATTAAGCCCTCAAAGCGTTAACACTTCACACTCCTCTCACTTTCTCTCCCTCCTCTATTCCCTCTTACACTTCCATGTTTGCCTCAGTGAGTGGCAAGAAGTTTGCAAATTCTTTAGAATGGCTAGGATTGATTACTCATAAGATGCAGACTGATTCTCATCTAGACCACAACCATAGACAAACAATAAAACTAAACTGAAAGCACCCAATTTCTTTACTGAAAAACTTGAGTAATTTCTCTCACTGCAGGCAGAAAAAAATAGTAAATGAACTCATTCTTTTTCTGTAGCTGATCGTTGGATTTTCACAACGCTGAGCAGTTTATGAATATTTCCTGAATGTCTTGGCTGAGATGCGTCTCAGTCATTACCCAACATATCACCTGGGTTAAGGTCAGAACTCTGATTAGTTTATTCCAGTGCTTTATTTTCCTTTTTAATCTTCCTGTTTATGATTTTCTTGTGTATTTTGGGTCCTTGACTTGTTGCCTTGCCCAGCCTCTCCTAAGCTTGAGGTCAAAAACTGGTGCCCTGATACTTCCTGTAAAATGTCTTGATACAATTTCGAACTATTTGCACCTTGCACTCTCTTCACTACAACAGATTGGTACAGCATCTGCAGCGATGTGGATGTTGCTCCCTCCTCCTGAAAAAGACCCCTGAGATACTTAATCTCCTCCACCTGAGACAGGAACTCATTCCCAACCCAGAGTGGGCACTCCACCCTGTTCTGCCTGAGACTCATGGCCTCAGACAAATTATTTATTTTGTTGTAAACACCACTGTATTTAAAAATGTGTTTGTAGCCTTTTCTACCCTTTTGTTAATCTCTGCAATGCATCATCTCTGGCCCTGTGAAGCTGTGATTGAGGTGTGGTTCACACCAGTCATCTTTCTTGAGAAAAGCTCACTTTGTCACTAAGCAGACTTTGTGTGTGTTTGCTTATAGTAAAAGTTGATCTCCAGCTTGCAGTTCCAGTCTCATCTACCAAAGTGGAACATCTCCAAGCAGCTTTTAGCTGTTAACACAGAGCTAAGTAATTTTA
Source organism: Etroplus canarensis (assembly GCA_015106775.1). NCBI lineage: Eukaryota > Metazoa > Chordata > Actinopteri > Cichliformes > Cichlidae > Etroplus > Etroplus canarensis. Next base: position 634 of record VUQH01080284.1, on the reverse strand, counting down.
TAGTGTGTTTGATAAATGCTCAAAAAGTACATCTCTGTGTATTTGTAGTTTAGCCAGATTGTGGTCATATATACAGTGCCTTGCAAAAGTATTCATCCCCCTTGGCTTTTTACATATTTTGTTACATTACAACCTGTAAATTAAATATTTTTCTAATCTGAATTTTATTTGATTCTGCACCAAATAGTCTAAGTTGGTGAAGTGAAATGAGAAAAAAATGTGTGTATTATTTATTTTCTTTAATGAAAAACTGAAAATTAGTGAGTGCATAAGTATTCACCCCCTTTGCTATGAAACCCCAAAAAAGTTCTGGTGCAACCAATTACCTTCAGAAGTTACATAATTAGTTAAATTAAGTCCACCTGTGTGCAATCTCAGTGTCACATGATCTGTCAGTATATATACACCTTTTCTGAGAGGACCCAGAGGCTACAACACCACTAAGCAAGAGGCACAACCAAAAAAAAAAAACCCATGAAGACCAAGGAGCTCTCCAAACAAGTCAGGGACAAAGTTGTTGAGAAGTACAAGTCAGGATGGGGTTACAAAAAAAAAATCCAAATCTTTGATGATCCCCAAGAGCACCATCAAATCCATCATCATCAAATGGAAAGAACATGGGACCACAACAAAC
>VUQH01080281.1:0-12601 GCA_015106775.1 Etroplus canarensis | reverse complement strand
TGGAAACCCCTAGTGCCATACTCTGGAAACCCCTAGTGCCATATATATATATATATATATATATATATACATACATATATATATATATACAGTGTGTGTGTGTCTGTGTATGTGTTTACATGTATTTTTCATGTTAGTTTTATTATAGTATAGCTGAAGAAATGGAGTGTGTAGTGTCAAATAATTTTTTGTTTGTTTGGCCCTATACTTCATCAAACCAACCCATGAGAGTAACAGTGGAGAATTGCAAAAGAGTTGTGGCACTTCAGCACCTTTGTGTGTTAGTGGGTGTGCACGTTCATTTGTGTTTATGTGCATGTGCAGGCTATATGGAGCTGCAACTGAGCATACTCTTCAGGTTCACAGAGAAAAATCACTTTCTGGATTAGGAATATTGTATATGTTATTGCTGCTTTGGTCTAAGCAACTCACAAAGATTCATGACTGACCTGCACACTGCATATTCTCCAAGACTGTTCACAAATGTGAATCCTTGCAATTCAGACTTGGAACTTAATCTCATTAATGCATAACATTAATGGAAAGGAGTGCATGTGTGTAAGGGGTTTGTTTGTTTTGTGGGCCAGGGTTACTCTATTTTTTTCACTTTATATGTAACAAGACAGATGATAACTAAGATTACCATCAAGAGAAGGAATACCTTTTGAGAGAGAGCAGAAAAATGCAAGTAAATAAATAAATGAAATGCCTAGAACTCAGGCCTTATGCCTTCACCTTAAGTCTGATCTTGTGTGACCTAAAACTTTATCAGATGTTCTACCCATCATAGGCATTAACCAGGTCTGGTAAAGATCCAGCAAACAAGTCAGCTCTTGTAGCGGTATAAAGAATTGTAACAGATGGCCAGAGGGACAACCCAAAACATAAAGCCTTTGCCACAGAGGCATAATATAAAAGGGAGATGAGAAGATATATCAAGGTACTGAAAGCAAACTCAAAGTTTGCACCTAGAAATTCAGAGATTTCAAATTTCACTTGTTGAAATTATCGAGAAGCCAGAAAAAACTCCAGTTATGGTGCTCATTTATTTCAATTTTTTGTCACAAATTACAATGTATATTATGAAAGGGATCATTTGACAAGACACACCCCTCAGCTGGACATTCCTTATATTTTCTAAGTCATTACTTTGGTTTACCGCTTTGGTTTTACTCTCACTGCTCTCATCAACAGTAGGTGGCTGTCACAATGTGCCCATAATTAAACAGCAGAAAGACAAAGTTAGCAACTACATTTCAAACACAGCAGCTTATAACATGTTCATAGTTAGATATACTGTATCACTCAAGAGTTAGAGATAACCAAAGATGGGTAATAGGAGCATGAAAATGTGTGAAGGTATTTAATTGCTATACTTGTAGCCCACCCATCCCCATTTTCAGAGGCTCAAAAGTAATGGGACAATGGACTGACAAGCAGTTTTATGGCCAGGTGAGGCCAAATCCCCTGTTACACCATGACAGACTAACAGATGAAAGATCTGTACAGACTAAAAATTGTTTCGTTATCTAAATACTTATGGACCTGACTGTACCTTAAGTCATTATGCCTAAATTATCATTCTTATCTCCTTGTTCTCTCTCTCTTTCTCTCTCTCTCTCTTTCTCTCTCTCTCTCTCTTTCTCTCTCTCTCTCTCTCTCTCTCTCTCTCTCTCTCTCTCTCTCTCTCTCTCTCTCTCACAGGATTGTGGTGAGCTCTGTTGGCTAGCTTTCAGTTATGGTTGTGTGTGCCAGTGTAAGTTTATTGCTCTACAGGTTTTTGACTGTTTTGCTGCTCATTTATGTCCACTGCTGCTAAAAGCTGCACAGACTGAGGTATGAAAAGTGTCTATGAGAATACAAGCAGGACCGTCAAATTAAGAGAAGATATTTGCTTCAAATATCAAACAATGGCTAAATTGAACTTCATATTAAATTAAAAGAAAATGTAGTATTTCAATCAGAGGGTAGAAATAATTCTACATGTCTACTGGAAATGAGCAATTAAAAACAAGGCAAGTCACACTGGTGCCTGAAATGAAAACTCATCATCTCCAACCAAAAGCAGATTTTGTTTTCACTCTGCCTCATTCATTTGCTTTAGAAATTTGGTTTGGTCAATACAAAACACACAAACACATGTAGCTAAACTACACACAGAGAAACACAAATGCACCCAATTGCACACAGGTGCTCTAACCTGTAAATGATTGAATTTACGGCAGCCTAAGCTTGGTGAGCAGACCCTAGAGAGCATCCATGGCGTGTGTTTAGCAGTCCCCCAGGACTATTAAATCAGCCTAGAGTGGATCAGGAAGTCATTGCCATAGAGACAGGGCATGATTTATTGAGGTCCCCTTAAATGCTGTAAACAAATCATGACCAATCATGAAACACAGATACACATCCGGGTCTTTTTGCACTTTCTCCACTTAGCCATTTAAATCTTGAGGTTGATGGTGAAGCTTGGTACTGCTCTGTCCAAAGCTCTTGAACAGTAGTCAGTAGCCTGTCACGCTTCAGCAGCTGAAGGGAGCACAGTCTCGTCAGCTCCAGAACCAGAACAAGGCCTTCTTTTACAGAGCAAACCAAACGACATTGTTCATTGGTTCTAAAATGGGCTAAACTGTCAATAATTTCAACAGTATAAAGAAAACGGTTCATCAGTTTGATCTAATTGGATTTTAATTATCTTAATAATCCAGAAGTTGGCTTTTATGCAACTGCAAAAATATCCATGATAATCTAGTAGATCTACAACCCATGCAAATCTCATTATTCAATATTTTATTCACAAAAGAACATAGATAACAAAGTGATTTCATGAAAATTACTAGTTGATCTCGAATTTGATGGCAGCAAAACATCTCAAAAAAGCTGGCACAAAGGCAACAGAAGTCCAGAAAGTAATGGTACTAAAAAGAAAAAGCTGGAGGAACATGTTGCAGCTAATTAAGTTAATTGGCAACAAACTAGTAATGTAACTGAGTATAAAAAGAGCACCTTAGAGAGGCAGAGTCTCTCAGAAGTAAAGATGGGCAGAAGTTCAGCAATCTGCAAGAAACTGTGCCTATAAATTGTGGAGCAATTTAAGAATAATGTTCCTCAATGTAAAATTGCAAAGACTGAATATTCTATCACTTACAGTACATAATATTAAAAGTTTCTGGATTATTGGATGCTGGTGATCTTCGGGCACTCAGGCGGCACTGCATTGCAAACAGGCATGATTCTGTCATCCAAATCATTGCAAGGGCTCAGGAACACTTATAGAAATCACTGTCTGTAAACACAGTTCACTGTGCCATCCCCAAATGCAGGTTAAAGCTATGTCATGCAAAGAAAAAGCTGCATGTGAATATGATCCAGAAATGCTGCCATCTTCTCTGTGCCAAAGCTTGCTTAAAATGAACTGAGGAAAAGTGGAAAACTGTTCTATAGTCAGACAAATTGAAATTTGACATTCTTTTTGGAAATCATGGATGGCAATTGTAATTGTAATAGCTGCATACTGCAGCTATTTTAACAGCGTGGCTATGTAGCAGAAAAGTCAGAGTGCAGGACTGGCCTGCCTGAAGTCCAGCACTTTCACCAAATAAAAACATTTGGCACATCATAGAATGCAAAATACGACCAAGCAAAACAAACTGTTGAGCAACTGGAATCCTATATCAGACATGAATGGGACAACGTTCCTCTTCCAAAGGTCCAGCAGCTGGTCTCCTCAGTTCCCAGTTCTCAGTTTATAGACTGTTGATAAAAGAAGAGGGAATGCTACACAGTGGTAAACATGGCCCTGTCCCAAATTTTTTGCGATGTGTCGCTACTATCAAATTCAAGATGAGCTACTATTTTTTCATTAAATAGTAAAATGTCCAACAATCAACATTTGTTATATTTTCTATGTTCTTTTGTGAATAAATATTGGTATATGAGATTAGCAAATAATTGCATTTTGTTATTTATATTTTGCACAATATCCCAACCATTTTGGAATTGGGAACATATTAACATGAATTAAGAGAAGCCCTGAACGCAAGTGTGTGTCAGTATACAGGCAATGTTTCAATTTAAAATGTTTTGCTTCCTTGTCATTTATTTGTCCAGACTGTGTGCACAGTGTTGGAAAGTGTTCATTAGTTTACCATTTCTAGATAGTGTTTTCTCCAAGGTTATACAATATTTTGTCTTGCACTAAGTAGCACAGCAGATTAATTTACTGTTATTGACATAAAAAAAGTCATCTAAAAATGACCAAAAACATTACCAGTAATTATCCTGATGCTTTCTGTTCCACAACTGAGATTTTCCTTAAAACAAAAGCTATTTTTGTTATCATCAATAGCATATTTTTTCAGGAATGGCCATTCATTATATTTATATTTACTAGTTGTTAGGAGTTTTCATTGATAATAGTAAAAACCTAATGTGCTTACTGGACTTTATCTGCAACATTATCTGCAGTTTTTTAAAACTGATGTCAGCTTCAGTATATCACAGTTACAAGTACACAAAGGATTCAAATAGAGAGATGTGGATCATTAGAATGACAATTTGCAGCTGTTGTCACACGTGAACTCTGGACTAGAGAATGTCCATAGTTGTCCCTTCTCACATGCAGCAGGCAGCAGAGATGACTGTGAGATGTTTTCTCAATACTGGAAATACTAGTGAGGATGCTAATGTGTATAACATGCAGTAGCACAGAAGATATCCATCTGCTTGCCCAGAATTCACTGGATTATTACATGGAGGCAAACAGCATTACATGGTCTTTGTAATATGGAGCTGGGAAGGTTAAAAACCATTTAACACCTGGCTTGACTGTGTTGGATATGTGTGTTCTTGCATAGGATGCAGCTCTGCCTGGTAATTTCGAAAGAGGTTCAGGGATATGGTGCATATTTGAAAATGGCTGATTTGTCACAGAGTAATAACCATGATCTTAAAATATATTACAAGGCAAAAGTGTTGTCAAGTAATTAAATAGCAACTCAGTTTTAAATATTACAATGCTGGAACAAGAAGGAGCAGTAAAAGGCAACAGGCCACACTCCTCCAACTCTGACTTACTATTTTATTTAAACAACATAAGCTTGTTTGACTGTAAGATATACAGTCGCTGGCCACTTTAGTAGGTACACCTGTTCAACTGCTCCTCAACGCAAATATCCAATTAGCTAATCACATGGCAGCAACTCACTTCTTTTAGGCATGTAGATGACCTGCTGAAGTTCAAACTGAGCATCATAATGGGAAAGAATGGTGATTTAAATTACTTTGAACACCAATGGCTATTGGTGCCAGACAGGCTGATCTGGTTATTTCAGGAAATGCTTTCCCCGGACAAAGAGAAAATATCCAGCAAGCAGCAGTTCTCTGAGTGAAAATGCTCTGTTGATGCCAGAATTCAGAGGAGAATGGCCAGACAACTTCAAACTGCTAGGAAGGCAAAACTAACTCACATAACTACTCATTATTTTCTTGGCACACTTAGGCCCCTTAGTACTAATTGAGCATTGTTTGAATGCCACAGCCTATCTGAGTATTGCTGCTAACCATGCCCGCCTCTTTATGACCACAGTGTACCCATCTTCAGATGGCTCTTTCTAGCAGAATAACATGCCATGCCACAGAGCTCAGATCATCTCAAACTGGTTTCTTGAACATGACAGTGAGTTCAGTGTAGTCAAATGGCCTCCACAGTCCAGTAGAGCACCACTAGGATACAGTGGAATGCATTATGGATGTACAGCCACAAAATAAGCAACAGCTGTGTGATGCTGTCATGTTAACATGGACCAGAATCTCTGAGAAATATTTCCAGCACCTTATTGAATCTATGCCACAAAGAATTAAGGCATGCAAAAGGAGCTCCAGCATAGTACTTGAAAGGTGTATTTAATGAAACGACCGGTGACTGTATGTAGTGTTTCAGGTTGTTCTGTTAAACCTAATTTTACCCTTACCATAGATTACTGTATTTTATAATTGTTGCTAAAAGTAGGACTATCAGCATTCCTTTGCCCTGAAGTAAGCCCACACCTGAATACACGTGATTCAGCCCTGCAGTGTTTACAGAGAGAGAGAGTGAGAGAGAGAGAGAGACCGAGACAGAGAGAGATTGAGGGACAGAGGGAGGGTGGTGGGAGGACTCTAGAGTACTGAATCTATAGGACAGGAGGAGATGTTAAGTTGGAGGTGAGAAATAACTGGTGCAATGCAGGTGAGTGAAGAAGCGGTTTAACAGGAGGTAGTGTGGGAGTTAGGGGTGGGGGGTGTAAGAGGAGCAAAAGTCGGGCCTCTGCAGTGCTTTGCTGTGGGAGAACATCAATCCAGAGCCCACTTAGCTGCCATATCTGCCTTCAGACTCCAGTGGGATCTCATATTGAGAGAAGAGGAAGGACATGATCTGGCCCTGCAGCCCTGTATACCACAAACTGTACTATGCAGCGGCATAATTCATTCTCATTATTGACCCCATGTGTGCATTGCAGTAAATACAATTATCTTCTGTTCATTCCCTTAATCACCTTTCAGGTTTATGTAAGCACTATCAAATCTACTTTGCTGTGACAAGGGTTGAAAATGTGATAGGGCTCAATATCTCTGTCAAAATGTCAGCATAGAATTTTTTATCAAATTATCATCTTGTTAAGCTATTGTCCTTTATTTTGTCTGTTTTTAACCATTTCTGCTGTAACAGCCTTTAAATCTTCTCTTCCTCCAGTGATCAAGCTGTAGCATTCATAATCACATTAAAACTGACACATCCTCTTTACACTGAAGTAATGATGCTGAAATGTGACAAAAAGGAAAAGTCCATTCTAGCTGTCCAATGCAGATCATGCGAAACAGGATTTAGTCTCACCATAAGTCACAGCGCTCCGGAACGTCAAAAAATGGCCCAATATGCATTTATCTCTTGCTTGTGTATATTCTTGTCCCATTCCCTCTGTGATGTTTAGTTTGCCGCCCATTAGTGTTGACAGACAGTGGATGCTCCATGCTGTGGAGATGCAGAGAGCGTAGGAGTTGATGGCCAGGATTATGCCAAACAGCGCAGTAGATGCCTGCTTTCTCACATTTAGCCATTATTGGGAATGCATCTCAAAGAACCTGTGTGCAGAAAAATCAGTTTCGTTTTGATATTATGATTTTAATTTGAAGTAGTTTAAAAGTATTTACCCTACATATGTAACTACATATTTATCCACAGTGGTGTAAGAAGTAAATAGAGAATACTTAGCATATATTTATTTTTCTGATACTAGTCCATTTCAATAGAATCATTAATATCCCTAATATAGTCTGCTTTCTATTTCAAAAGGCTTATGAAATTGGTATTTTACAAGTTTTACTCAATTTTTTAACTTTAAGAATGATACAATGCAAAACTGTTTGTGTCAAAAACATCTGTGCATTAAGGCCTTTTTTTGTTTAGCCTCGTAAACCCACAGTCCTTCTCTCCATTTTTCTTTAGCTCTCACACTGCAGATTAAGTGAAACTGTTTTTCTTCACATATCTGTCCTCTCTCCTTTGCCTCTTTTGCGTTTTGTTCTTTCCTTCTATTCTCCTCTCTAAATCTGTTTTCAGTTTCTATTTGACTGACTTAAACAACACTCAAATATAATAAAATGGCAAATAAACAGTACTCTCCAGTTGTTGATAAGTCATTTATTCTGAAGGTTACTTAACTGCAAATAGATGTTCTTTAATTAGGCACCCTGTCATTAACTCTCACGAACACTGCAATCCTTTAAAGGCATAGAAGATATAGCACTGATGGCTTGACTTTTCTAAGTAATAGCTTTAACAGAAATTATGCTTTAACAGAATAATTAAGTGAACAGCAGAGGCCCATAAAGAGTGTTTGCAGTTCTTAAAACTTCTGTCACAAGTTGAGTTATTTCCATGAATTAAAGCTACCTTGTGGATTCTCTACTCCCAAGAACATGGAGCCTTCCCATGTCACAGCACTAATTCACATTCTACCCTTGGTTTTACTCTATTCCACTGACCATTGGTCTTATCAGTGCATCAAAAAATATAGTAATAAGATGACAAAGTTAACAAAAGAAAACAAAAACAAAGAAATCTTTTTTTTTCTGTAAGCCAGAGACGTTTGTGTTCTGGTGCCAGATATAAACAAACTTTTGTTTACAAGGAAATTCCACTGGGGATTTTTTAATCATTGACTACTGAGTGTCTGTAAGTACCTCTTTTCACTACTTCAACCATCAATGACCCCTGACTACATTTTCAAAATATAATATGCCTACAACCAAAGTTCAAAAAATAAAACCTATGACAGTTTAATAACAATTAACCCACATATGATATATGCAGCATTCTGTGTCACTCATAATGAATAAAAGATAAAGATTAGACTAATAATCCAATAATAACATATTTTTTTATCTATAAAAGAGAAATTAAACTTTTGAGGACTCAGCTGACAGGAGGAAAAAATATCTGTCAATTTAAACTGGCACATTCACATGCCTTAGTTCTAAGTGCTGCTTTAATTTGTATGTGTTTCTGGTATCTGTTAGGTGGGGTAGTAATGGTCAGTGTCAACTGGGAGCACCTGGGCCTGGTTTTCTCAGACTATAAAGCCAGCACCTCACTTCCTCTCTTGCTTTCCCGCCTGCTAGCCATGTTATGTTTCCTTAGTTTCTCTTTAGTGGATTTATGTTGTTTTTCTCAATCATACAGCACACACACCCATCTCTATTCTCATGCACCATTTATTCTATGGATTTAGACATGCCATTTGTTTTATGTATTTACATTTCTTCACTTTAATTAATAATTTAAACTTTGGAAGAATGGTTTGTCCTCCTCTTCTGCCATTGTCTTACAAGTGAGCTAGGGGCACATGACAAATTTAATTTATGTTAATTTATTTTGACTGTATTAGATTTCAATAGATTTGTGTTGGTAGTTAAGATTGCCCTGACAGCCTCTATTCAAATTTGCCAGCAAATTTATTTAACTACTGTTTGTGCAGAAAGGAGCTTTGCTTCCTGCACCAGTAGTGCTGTAAGAAAGTAGCTTGTCACATTTATTGTCAAAACAAGGTCAGTTTTTCTTCTTCTAACTGGATTATCAGTAATCAATAGTGATTATGGGGTGTAGCTGAATTGGCCTATAGCTGTCTTAGATGAGCCAAGAGTCAATAACCACCACAGTGGAGGGTTTGAGAGGGCCAGAGATCTTTTCTCAGCCAAATAACACTACTGCCAGGTCATCACTGTCTCGGCCAACAGCAGAAATCATCCCAGTTACGCCAGTGTGCACTGCCTTCACGCACGCATGCACGCACGCACGCACATGCACACACACACACACACGGAGGTGTGAGCACATGTCCTAATCACATATTTATGAACATTTAAATTTCAATGTAAACCAGTGAGGCAAGACGTTAATGTAACTGACAGATAAAGCATATTCCACTGCAAAGGTGCACGTGTTCTCATAATCATCAAGCTAGATGTACGATGTATGACCAGATATTATAAAGACCTGAGCACATAATTTTCAGGACAACCTGACCTAAGGACCAACAGCACACTGGGAAGTTGTGGTCATAATGCTTTGGCTCTGAGTGTATATTATGTAGAGAAATATGTATTAAAAGGAATTTGCACCAAAATATTCAAAGACCCCTCTAATTTTTTCACTAACCATAGATCACATAGTATACCTGGTAGAAAAGGTGCGATGTAAAAAAAAATTATAAACATGAGCTCACACTTAAGGTTATTTTCTGATGCCCTTGAGGGGTTCCTTCATGCCATAAAGACAATTAGGAGTCCTGAGTCATTGCTGGCTAGAACCAGGAGTGTAGGAGTGAAAGCTGCTAAAAACAGTAGCAACAACACCCTGATGTGAGAGTGAAAGCTTCTGTAGAATGTTAATTTTTTGATGTGAAACACATTGTGCACAGTGAAACAGTGCAGGTAGAAAATGAGACTTTGCCAGCCTAGATCTGAGTGGAAATGTATTTGAAGTGCAAACGGGGCTAAAGTTTATACAGTTGCAGCCATTTAAAATGTTGAAAATGTGGTGCATACAAAAGTGTTGCCTGGGATACTGTAACAGTATGGTGACTTGGTTGCATAATACACTAAAACTTTCCACAGAAACCATGAAATGCATATTTTGTGACTGCAGATTCTGTATGTACTTGAGGCTCACATCAAAACATCAGATAAGCTTTGAAAATGACTGAATCAGTCCATCAGTCACACCCACACATAAGTGATTTAGGGTTTTAGTCATTCAACCAATGGCAACCACAACATCCACAACTGGATTTAAACTGTGATTTTTTAAATTTAATTAAGGGGAAATGTAAATTATTATTATTATTATTATTATTAGTAGTAGTAGTAGTAGTAGTATGCTGACTTGAAAAAAGTAATCAGTATTGAATTACTGACATCTTTGAGCTTATAACCTCTAGTTAATACTGGGGCTAACGTTGATGATTCATACACTGTGCATTTAGGTTCATCTTACACATACAGTGAATTTATGATATGCAGAACTTAGTCTCTGCTGTCTGTTCTTTTTTTCTGTTATTCCATGGAAAAGGGAAACGTTTGAGAATCAATTTTCAGTTTTCCTTCTGGGTTCATAAGCTCAAAGTAACAAAGTTCATCAGTATCTCTCACCTGTTCTATGATTTACACAGAAAACTTTAGTTATGGACTGTTGCTCAAGATGTTATTGCATAGAGGACTTGCAAAAAAGCACAACGCTTGGTGTGCTTTGTGTACACACAATTATTCATGTCCCCATAATTGTGTCTCTGCAGACAAAAATATTCATAACCTTTTAAGAAACCTGATCAGGGATTCTTATTTAAAGCAATTTATGTCAAAATCACAAAAATACTCTCTACTGTGATATCCATGACTCATTGAAAGATTGTGATCTCTGTATCTTTTTAGGGCACAGAGTGATATTCTCACATCATAACACGCTTGTTGAAAAGGCAAATTCTCACCTTTGTCTCAACATCTAAGCCCGAAATAGCAATGAGACTTAATTAGAAACTAGAAACTGTTCAACCTACAATAAAAACGTACTTTTAATTGTCCTTTTTTAGCAATTGAGTCTCCTTATCCATGTTTCTCACTTTCTGTCTCAGACAATTTCACTGTCTTCTCTCTTTCAGTGCTCTTCCCTAGAGGCCTGAGGTAACTCATGGCATTTCTGCAGTTTCTCTCAGAGGAAGCCAACGCCTCCCACTGCTTTCCTCAGTGCTGTCCCTATGTCCTTGATCATCCTTACTGCATGTCCTTACTTTCTCCCAGCTTGGTTCTCTAGCCCATGTGTTTGCTTTAACAGGCAATCTATTCCTTAATTTTTTCCCTCACTTTAGAGACGTTTTAGTTGGAGATGCATCATTTGCAATCCAGTAGCACACTGTATTTCAAGTATAATGTACAACTGTTTGTCCCCTTCAAATATACTCTCAAAACAGGTAAGCAGTAAGCTGCACAGAGCACAAAAGTGTTTGAGTCCAAATCATGCTGCATAGCTGTATGTATCTAAAAAAAAATCAAAAAATGTTCTCATCTAAGTTGGAGTATTGCCAAGGGTTTCAATAGGACTGTGACAAACTATATAATGTTGTAGAAACAGTATCTTGAAGACACTTGGTTTGATAAGATTTGAAGGAAGTACTTCTTTTTAAAAGTCTATAACTATTTGCCAAGGAAATTTTAATTTCATGCAAATATATTCAGGTTTTAGTTGGCCGAGTGTGACTGTAAGCTACAATGTTCTTTAGTGACTCTTCCACCCTGGGCACTCTGGCAAGGTCAAGAATTTCCTAACGTTGCTGTAAGAGTTAAAATAGAATATTTTAAAAATAGCAAAATATAAAATACAATCAATGAAAACAAATAAAATTAAATCACACATCCTTAAAGCTTTTCCGAAACTAGCAGGAGTTCAGATGTAATGATTCATCACAGGACTGATATAGAGACACAGATAACCATCAATGCCCACATCCTTGCCCAATTTTGAATCAGCAATTAAGCAAACATGTCGCTATTCAATTCAATTTCAATTCAATTTTTATTTATAAGCACCAATTCACAACAAAAGTTGCCTCAAGGTGCTTCACACTGTAAGATAAAGACACTACAGTGTTGAAGAGAAAACCTCAACAATCAGACGATCCCCTATAAGCAAGCACTTGGTGACCGTGGGAAGGGAAAAACTCCCTTTAAACAGGAAGAAACCTCCGGCAGAACCAGGCTCAGGGAGGGGCAGCCATCTGCCTTGACCGGTTGGGGGTGAGGGAACAGAGAAGAGAGAAAGGAGAGCAAAGAGAGACACAGACTATGCAAGAGAGAGGATAACATTCAATGACATGCAGCAGTAACAAATAAATGCATGGGGAGTGAAAAGAGGTGAGTGGAAAAGAAATGCCCAGCACATCATAAGGAGCCCACAGCAGCCTAAACCTATTGCAGCATAACTAAGCCCTAACTATAAGATTTATCAAAAAGGAAAGCTTTAAGTCTAATCTTAAATGTAGAGAGGGTGTCTGCTTTCCGACTACAAACTGGG
>VUQH01080279.1:0-26368 GCA_015106775.1 Etroplus canarensis | reverse complement strand
TTCCCCATGCCTCTTACTGAGAAGCCGAGTGCACCTGCATAAATACAAAAAAAAAAAAAAAAACAACGCAGGAAGAATAAAAACATGGTCACAAGAGTTTTCAGCTTTCTGTCCAAATGACACAGTCACACTTTGAGTACCTTCAATTCCTCTGCAAAGATAGATGCAAGAGTTTGTTGTTTTGACAACAACCCTAATTTCAAAAAGGTTAGGATGCTGTGTAAAATATAATGAAAAACACAAATCAATGATCTGCAAATCTCACAAACCAATATTTTATTTACAAAAGAACACACACAACATATCAGACGTTGAAAATTACACATTTTATTTTTTCACTAAAAATACTAGCTCGTTTTGAATTTGATGGCAGCAACATGCCAAAAAGTTGGGACAGGGTCTCATTTACCACTCTGTAGCATCCCCTTATCTTTTAACAGCAGTCCATAAACATCTGGGAAATGAGGAGACCAGCTGCTGGACCTTTGGGAGAGGAATGTTATAAGATATAGGATTCCATTTTCTCAACAGTCCTGGGTCTTCTTTGTCTTATTTTGCAATTGGTGAAAGGTCTGGACTGCAGGCCAGTTCAGGACCCGGAATCTTCTACTACAAAGCCATGCTGTTCAAATAGCTGCAGTATATGGTTTAGCATTGTCTTGCTGAAATATTCAAGGCCTCACCTGAATAAGACATCATCTGGAAGGGAGCATATGTTGCTCTAAAACCTGTATGTACTTTTTGGCATTGATGGTGCCTTTCCAGATGTGCAAGTTTCCAGTACCATAGACAGTAATACGTCCCATACTATGAGAGATGCAGGCTTTGCAACTGATAACAAGCCAGATGGTCTCTCCCCTCTGTAGTCCGGAAGCTGGAGCGTCCATTATTTGCAAAAAAGAATTTAAAATTTCAATTCGTCTGAACACACAACAGTTTTTCATATTTCCTCAGTCCATTTTAAATGAGCTTTGGCCCAGAGAGGATGGTGGCATTTCTGGATAATGTTCACATATGGCTTCTTCTTCACATGATTGAGCTTTAACCAGCATTTGTGGATGGCACAGTGGACTGTGTTCACAGACGATAATTTCTGGAAGTGCTCCTGAGCCCACGCAGTAATTTCTATGACAGAATCATGCCTCTTTGCAATGCAGTGCTGTCTGAGGGCCAGAAGATTACCAGCATCCAGCATTCATTTTTGGCTGTGTCCCTTGTGCGCAGAGATTCTCGGAATCTTTTAATGATATTAGGTACTGTAGATGATAGAGTATTCTACGTCTTTTACGCTGACGAATATTATTCTCAAATTGCTCCACAGTTTGTAGACGCAATTTCTCACAGACTGCTGAATCTCTGTCCATCTTTAATTCTGAAAGACTCTGCCTCTCTAAGGTGCTCTTTTTACACCCAATCACATTACTGGCCTGTTCCCAATTATTTCAGTTAGTTGCAACATGTTCCTCCAGCTGTTTTTAGCACCACTTCTCCAGCCTTTTTTACACTGGTCCCAACTTTTTGAGATGTGTTGCTGCCATCACATTCAAGATGAACTAGTATTTTTTGTGAAATGGTAAAATGATTCACTTTCAGCATTTAATATCTTTTCTGAACAAAATATTGATTCGTGAGATTTGCAAATCATTGCGTTGTGTTTTACTTATATTTTACACAGCATCCCAACCTTTTTGGAATTGGGGTTGAATTTTAAGTATGTAACAGGCTGTAAGAAAAAGGACAACACTCACTCTGTGGACCGTATAAACTTGCACCAAGCTGTGACAGCTGACCTGATGATGATGGTGAAGGAGAGGACAGCATCTGAAAGAAAACAATGAAGAAGAGTGAGAAATGGAAAAGTTCTTCGAAGGCATCCACTCAAGAAATAAGGGAAGTGTGCAAGTACAGAAAACTCACATCTTTTTCCGACCGATGTGTAAACATCGACGGCTGGTTGTAGTACATGCTTTCATCAGTAAAGTCGTTATCGACCACGTCAACGAACTCTACAAATTTTTTTCTAGCACTAAACATGCCTTTCGTCACCTGCAGAAAGAAAGGAACTTCTGTTAAAGATATGAAAGTGAAAGAAAACAGACGAGAGATTTAAGAGGGAGCTTAGACAACTTTAACTGTGACCTACATTCAAATATAATACTGATTGCTCCTTGAATCCTAATATTTAGCCATTATAGTACAGCTTTTTTTGCAACCCAATGTATTTTTGAGCATCTGATTTTACCAGCACTCGGACAACACACAGCTCCAACAGCATTTTATACAAAAGAAAAGAAATCTAATATGAAAAAGTTAGCTCTGACAAAAACTAGATAAATAAAAAAAATCATCTTCTTAATTTTGTTGATCCTCAAATACGGTGGTCAGCATGGATACACACAAGTGGCTCATTTTCAGTCCCCTGAGCCATGGCTTCCAAATCAGAATTTGAAAGACAAGAAAGAAAATGAGATTTTAACCATTTTGTTTGCTTTCACAACCAATGCTGCTTTTAATTTTATTCACCCTGGCCTTTATAATTTCATAGCTAAATCTGTTTCAAAGTCAGCCTATACATGCTAATAGATATTTTTCCTTCGCTTCATAATAGTTCAGCATTGTTAGTAAAAAATAAGTAAATAAGTAAACAATTTTAATAATTTTTCTATATTTTCATCAATGCAAAAAATAGTAGGCATAAGCATAATAGTCATGAAAATGCAAAGTTAAAGTACAAAATGATGACAAATAGCCCACTATTAGTTATGCTGATAGGCTCATTTACGTTTAGGGCAGACAGGTCCAAAGTTCGGCCCAACTGCACCCTAAGGTCAGATTTTATACGGCCCCTGGCTCCGATCTTGAAAGTATTTATTTATGGTCCGCCAGCCCTGTCAAATAGATTCAATAAATCATACAAGTTGAAAATGCAATTTCACTTTTCATTTTATTATAGCAGCTACATGTGAGCTATGTTATAAGCTCCTTGATAATTTATGCCACTTGGCAGCTTTAAAAAAAAAAGTTGACAGTGAGGGCACCGCTTACAGGAGAGATGGGAATTGCAATATTTTTCACTGAAAACTGAAACAACTGCGTTTGCCTAATTTGCTAAAAAAGTACTGTCATGCATATAGAGTTGAGCATAAAGAGACACAATCAGACAAAACAATAATAACCCATAGGATAAATTAAAAAGTAAAACAACTCAAAGCTGGCTTGACCTCACAACAGTGATTGTGATTTAAATGAAAATACCACTAAAGTTATGAAGGGACCATGTTAATCACTAAACATGGCAAAACTTTTACGAAGGCTGAGTTGATCAAAGACCGTGTCATGAAAATGGTGGAGAACAGCCATAAAGGAAAAAAATATATCGATACAGTATCGTATTGCAATATTTTGTGTGCAATATTGTATCAATACAGGCACACAAAATATCCATATATTATTATAAAACTTGCAAATACAAACTGAATGTTTTATTACTAGAATAATAAAATCAGTTGTTCTGTCAGTCCACCTAGCTATGTATATTTTCACATTCTTTAATTGCTGTATACTCTGCACAACTTTTGTTGTACAAGCTGCACTGTTCAAAAATTCATGCAGTGATACAGTAAACCACACATCTGTATTCAGTTAAATTAGACAAGACTGTAATACAGGTTTTTATTTAAGACAAGTTTCACTTACAGTGTTGGTCAGTCTGTCTGTTGCCAACACACATCTTGCAGAAACACACGTGAACAAAGTGAGAAGAACAGACTGAGACCTTTATCTTATTAGATCAAACAGATTATGACAAAGTTTACCTTTGGGGATATAAATCTCAGTTAAATAAAGGTGATAAATAGCGATATATCTCAGTATATTTTTTTCTTACAATACTCAACATATTGTTTAAAACTACAAATAAATTAATATTTTATCACAAGCTAAATATCTAAGCTAAAAAGTTTAGACACCCCTGACTTAAGGCTATGTCAACTTCATTAAGATCACAGAAGATATACCTTTTTTTACACCAAAGTTTAGAAATTCTTTCGTTACAGCAGGTAAAACAAATGAAGTTAAAAACAACAAACATATAGGAAAGAGCTTCAAGAAGTAGGCATTGTGAGGTTCAAATACGTTTTGCATCTCCACACACACTGTAGGGGTGAAGAATTGCTTAAAAGGGCTCTTTTGACAGTAAAGGTTGCCAACCCCTGGTCTAGAGGCATCTCTTTAATTCGATGGGGAATATTCTCAGGGGTGGACAGTAATAAAGTAAATTTACTTAAGTGCAGTACTTACATAATTTTTTTTGGGGAAACATTACTTTCACTCCATTACATTTGAAAGCCAAATGTCATACTTTTGACTCCACTACATTTGTTTATGTTTGCAAATGTCGTGGAGCACTCCTGCTTTTTGCTCTGAAGTCAGCTGATAAAAATTGGATTATAACTAAAAGATCTCAGACTTAAACATGGCATTAAACAGGCATTAAAGAGAAAAAGAAGAAAACATGCTGTATTTTGATCCGATTTGTATCGGAATATATTTTTTTAAAAAGCATGGGAATTCCCACAGACTATTGCAAACTTTGGCCCAGACACTGCACATTCTGACACCTACTTTCGAACCAAAATCTTGCTTTTTCGTAGCAGTATGTAGTCTTTATCTGAATGTATTAGAGAATAGGACTACATAGACCACCAGAAAAGAGTAAAGAACGTCTCACAGAGGGCTTTTTCTTTTAATATTTAGTATAAGTTGAGTGCTACCACCACTAACATCACAGAAGTCAAAAAACAAAGCGAGCTCCAGTAGCATCAGGAATAAGAATGTGCTGAACAAACGCATAGTTCAAGAGGTCTTGACCTCCTGGCTATTCAAACAACTGTAATATTTTAACTCTGACTAAGACTGGCTGATATTTTTGTAGTCAGCTGTTCTGTTATGGTTCCTATTATTTTGGGACTGCAAATCTGTAATATTAGAGTTATTGTGCGTGTTTTCTAAATAAACAGCATAGCTGAACATATGCCCATGCATTATTTACTGCACCCACGCATTATGAAAATACGCCTTAAGATTCTTGACATGTACTTTGAATACTCAAGTACGTTTAAGAGCAAGTACTCTAGTACTTCAACTTATTTGGCTGGACAACTTTCCCTTGCATTGGAGTAATATTTGACCAGGAGTATTTATACTTTGACTCAAGTTATTAGGTTGCTTACTTTGTCCAGCACTGCACATTTTGCATCTTGAATTAAAGTTCTGAACAGTGACTGTGTGTGTGTGCATAAGTGAGTTTAAGATGTTTAACTTTCACGACAAAATAAAGAATAATTGTAATGTTAACTGAATGAGATGACGGCAGAACTGGCTGTTAGTTTTCGCCCTGTTAAACTTGACTCCTCCGAGAAGATTGAACAGCAACAGAGCTAACAGGATGGCCAGCACTAGTTCAAGTAGCTGTTAGCAGGCTAGCTGCTTGTCACTTTGCGTTAGCTTGGCTAGCTCAGTTTGCTAAGAGAACACTCTGGTTAAAGAACGGAGTGTTTGAACTGCAAAATGCTGTGGTTTAGCTCCCGAGCCGCGGTCAGTCTCAGCCATTAACATTGGCCCTCTCTGCCTCCGTATATCCACTGTCAGCTGTCCGTTTTCTGGGCTCACTTTACGCTCCGTTTGCAGGCGAACCAACAGCGACAATCTGCTGGGGGGTGCTAACGGCTAGCGACGCGCTGTGTATCCAAACGGAAGAAAACAGCGAGGCAAAAAGCTCCGACCGAGGGCTCTAATTTACACGGGGCAGTATTAACATGACGAGAAATGAGTAAAATACTCTCACCGCATCAATTTCCCTTCGCTTCGTTAGATCCAAGATGGCTGTGTGTATTCCCAATCGAAAGAGTTCTAGCCTTTACCCCCTGACCTTACAACCTGCTGACCACTTCCGTACACAAAAATGAGCGTATCTGACGGTCTGCCTCGACTCTCCCACAGCGTGCTGAGGCATAAGTGGGAAATACCACGAAAAACACTTTAGGAAAGAAAGACAATATTTTGAAACTTATTTTAAGGAAGAACAGCACTGCCGAGACTCGGTCTTCCTCATGTGAACATTAGGTGTCTCACACCTTTAAAGTAACCGTGTGTGCAGCTGCATGCTGCCTGTTTCACTGATAATACTACTCATAGATACGTTTACTACGAAGCAGGATTTGTGCTTATCCAGGTTTTTAGTACTACTACGGCGGTTCACTTCTTACGTAACTTGCGCTGCAGTTCTAACCTGGCACATCAGTTTTGAGCTCTGTCCAGTTTCAGGACTCATAGCAATGCCTGCCTCTGCATCAGTGGTTCTCAGGCTGTGGGGCCACTGCAGGTGGGGCACAGACAACCAGGTGAAAAATACAAAGTGAAACTAAGGCAAATAGATATGGTTTCTGTACAAAAACGACACACGCAAAAGTTTCCTGATGGTATTGTGCTGAGAATATGCACCTTTATTTGAGTAAAATTCATCATGGATCCTTTTTTTTTATTAATAATGATACAATTCTGGGGTGTGGGATGTGCATTTTTGAGTGGTTTGGGGTGCAGTTTTTTCAGCTTCTGAAGTAGTGCATGCCAACAAAAAAGCTTGAGAACCACAGCGTACAAATCTTTTCTTCACGTAGGGGTATCCTACCTGATGCCCTGTGTTGAGTCTGTACAATAAAGGGAGGCTTTGTATATATTGGTGTTCGCTTCTTGCACAGGTGCATGGAAAGGCAACCTGATTTGCCAGCGCCTGTATTACTTGATGCTACTTTAACTGCTTGATGATTTGGTGGACTGCCCCCATGTGATTAAGCGACTGAAACAATGTTGTCCCAAATTCTCCTCATATATGCTTTGCTGCAAACTGACCTTTAATTAACTTTGGAAAATTCTAGTCATCATGATTGAGTCTTGGTCTCAGGTTTCATTAAATAAAGGCTCCACCCTAAAACAGGTGTAATAAATTGAAATCTGTGATTATTCATTCTGAATTATTCTTAAACACCACAATAGACCATCCAACTAATTAGGTTGCTTTTGAAAGTAATATAGTAATGGATGCCCAGGGGATAAAAAGCACTGAATACATTTACAAGCAGCACATTCAATATTATTATTATAATCATTATTGTTCCTTTTACTAAAAGTAATTTATTACATATTATTGTTTTATTAATGTATTAATCACAAGGCAAAGTATGCATGACATTCTGATCAGGGGCTGATCTGTTTGCCTAAATGTCTGATCCTAGAATCGCCACTGAGTAGAGTATTACAATAGCAGGCAAACAGAAAATATATGTGTGAATAAGAATAAGGCAGGTGGAATGGTGAAGGTACAAGGAGTGAAGGTGGATGCACAAGAGAGGTGAAGACAAGAGTGCAGGCATTGTGGAATGGATGAAGGATAGCAGGAAGAGTGAAAAGAATGGTAAAGAAGGCAGTGAGACCTACTATTATGTGTGGAGGTGGAGTGGTACAATTGAAGGTGCTGAGATTTTTACTGGGAGTTACCAGGATGGACAGGATTAAAAATTAGTATGTCCTATTCAGTTCAGGTTGAGTGGTTTGGAAATAAGGTCAGAGGGACAAGGTTGAGACAGTTTGGACGTATGCATAGGTGGGATAGTGGATATGTTGGGCAAAAGATGTTGAAGATGGAGCAACCAGGCAGGAGGGAAAGAGGAAGAGCTCAGAGATAGCAAAACTGAAAATCAAATTATTAAAACAAGTGTAGAAATGGCATAGGAAATATTGGGCACACTTTTCAGCCTCATGTACAGTCTCATATTACAGATTTATTATTTGAGAAGCAGCACTGTACAATAGTTTAAAACTATGTTTGTGTTCAAAAATGTTTTGCAAAGTGGAAAAGGTGTATTAAGACTTTTTACGTGGATAAAAGTTATAATCCTACTTAAGCAGTTTCACAGTGCACAATTTAATTAACCAAAATTCATTTAAAGTACATAAAGTAGGTGGAATGGCACTTTTCAGAATCAATTACATTATATTCTTGGATCATTGAAGCTGTTGATGATTTTTAATTACTTATATATTGCTGAATAGCTTAATCTATGATTATGTATTTATTTATTTGCAAAGTTATAAGCAACTAAAGCTTTAAAATAAGGGTGTTGTGGGGGGACACACCTGGGACAATTGGAGCATCCTCTCTCCCGCACATCGGGGGTAGGCCAATGTGTGTGTGTGTGTGTGTGTGTGTGTGTGTTTTTAATTTAGTTATTTATTCATTTTTCCTCTTCTGGTCTGTGTGTATGTACGTTTGCTTATGTATGTGAGTGTGAGTGTGACTGGATCTGGGGTTTGCTGACCCCTGTCTCTAAGGCCGTGGTCGATAGGGGGTGCCCCTCCACGCACTTTGCTGCTGTCTCCCCAGGGACGTGGATTCTTGGGGTCTATGGAGCCCGGGGCCGGATGGCTGGGCGTGGATGCTGGCCACCCTTCCTGGCGGTCCTGGGTGGCTGGGCCCTGCCTCGGCGTGGGCGGGGGGTCCCTGCCGGGTGGCGGGGGGTTCTCAGTCGCCGGTGCTCTTGGGCCTCGTCTTGCTCCTGCTGGGGGGGTCTCTGGTGGGGTTGGCTGCTTGGCGCCTCGAGTCCTCTGGGGCTCCCGTCCTTTGCCCCCCCTCCACTGGAGTGGCTGCCATGGGGATGTGTGGCATGGGTTCCCGCCCCTCATGGGGGCTGCGGATGACCTGGGTCCCCCAGGTCTGCCTCTGTCGGACTTGCTTCTGAGTAGTACAGGAGCGCTTCCACCCTCAGTGCTAAGTACATTCTGTGACAAACACACACTCACACACATTCACATGTGAATGTGTATGTGTGTGTTTTTTCAGTTGCAGTTTTTTCAGTTGCAGTATGCTTATTACAGATGCAGTGGTTGGTATCCTAATGTGCACTCTTCTTCTTCTTTTCTCTTCTTTTTCTCTCTTCTCTCTTTTCCTTACCTGTCTGCTCTGGCAAGAAAGAAAGAAAGAAAGAAAGAAAGAAAGAAAGAAAGAAAGAAAGAAATAAATAAATAAATAAACAAGAAGAGCCTATAGGGTTTATGGAGCTCCTTTTGACAAATCAAATGTGTTTGGCACAACAAAGCATTCAGACCATGATTCTGCTTGGTAATGCTGCCAGACAGAACAGGTCTTAAAAAAAATGGAAACATCAAGTAAGCCTAACCTGAGATCTGTAAAAATAGATTGTTTTTACGGTAGAAAAAGTAAGTGTAAAATTTCTCCATTCCAGTTACTTCACATTGGGACCATTTATTACACCCGTGCTTTTTATTCTATGACAGATTTCTCCCATTAACGGGGATTAATATGATAGCTACACAAATCTGTCTGTGTTCTCTGCTTGATATTGTCTGTTTGAGGCCCCCTGGCAGTAAGTGGTTGCAGGAAAGTGATAAAAACAACGTGTAAGTGAGTGAACGCAGATCAGAGTCAACTGTTGCCCCCTCTGATAAGGACAACAAAATCCCTTTCCAATTTTATCTTGCTTGAAAATAGACCCAATGAAGATATGCAAGATAGCATGGGTGCTTCACACCTCAGGTATGACATGCAGCTTGCTTACAGTTCAGGATATTTTACTTTTTGTATAAGCCTACATGGAAGGCTACACCATAAACGCCTGGATTTGGAGGATTTTTAGAGTGGCTTCATAATGGCCCCTTTTACCAAGCATATACAGTGGGGCACTAGCAAAACACAGATCTACAAATCCATACTAAAGTGCACCTCTTGTACCTGTGCGTTTATTTTGCATACTTGAAGATATACATTATTTCAAAATAATTTACTGTTATGAAAGTATGCCACCCCACCCCCACCCCATATGGTCTCCCTGCAAACATTACAAATTGTAGGGAAAATTTCACATTAGAAATCTACTTGTTGAGTCTGGTGACTCGCACAGAACTGCATCTGGGATGATTATAACAGAATGCAAATGACCTTCCCTGCTCTTTCATCACAAAGCACTTCTTCTGCTTATCCTTGGCACCCTTCCTCTCTCTCTCTCTCTCTCTCTCTCTCTCTCTCTCGCTCTCTCTCCCACTTCTGTCATCTCAGAGAAGAAGAGGGGAAAGTCATTAGGCACAAATGGGGAGGAGAGAGCTGGTGGTTGCTATAGCCATGAGAGTCAGGGCAGAGCTTGGAACCACTGAGAGATAGAGAGAGGACTGCACTGGGAAATATCTGCCTAGGGAATACAATAAGTTTTCAGCTCATTAAGGTGGATAAACAAATGGCTTGCTCTAGGAGATACTGGGAGTGATGGATATCACCAGGAAGACATTAGAAAGTAGGTATTTAGAATTCTTTGTGTGACCATCTTGACACTTACAATGTTTTCTATTTTTTAACACGACAAAACACATTCTTTGTTCCTTTGAAGGATGTAATTCAACACCATAATCACATAATTGCCATGCTCCTTCCTTTGTTGCCGCATTATTTCACTGTTGTAAAATGTTTTTTTTCATTATCAAGATCAATAAATGCAGAAGGGAGGTGGAGGAGCATTAATGGGACACCATGGAATTCACTTGAAGATGCAGAAAATTGATGTGGAATAACAGTGGCGTACCAGGGACAGTAAGAAAATGGGCAACGCTATGAGAAGTGTCCTCGCCTTCATTCCCTCTGAGCGCTGTCAACACTTTTTAGTTGGAGACCTGAAGGAGATGCCACTGGATCAAACCCTGGACCTGAGCAGCCGGCAGCTACGTAAGCTGCCTGTTGCTGCCTGTGTCTTCAGTGAGCTGGTGAAGCTTTACCTGAGTGACAACAACCTCAGCAGCCTACCGGCTGAAGTGCAGGGCCTGAGAAAGCTGCAGCTCCTGGCCCTCGACTTTAACTGCTTTGAGGAGCTCCCTGTGGCTGTATGCAGGTTGCCTCAGCTCAGCATCCTTTACTTGGGTAACAACAGGCTTTATCGTCTCCCCATGGAACTGAGAGAGCTCAGGGAACTTAGCACTCTGTGGTTGGAGACTAACTGCTTCACTGTTTTCCCAAAGGTGGTTTGTGAGCTCACAAATCTCAAGACCCTGCACCTTGGTTATAACCAGATACGGAATTTACCCAACGAATTTGGACGGCTGCAAGAGCTGCGAAGTATCTGGCTTGCTGGGAACCAGTTGACAGAGTTCCCACCAGTGTTGCTTGAAATGCACTTTCTAGCTGTCATTGATGTGGATCGGAACAGAATTCGCCATTTCCCTGGCCTTTCTCACATGCAGGGGTTAAAACTTGTCATCTACGACCACAACCCCTGTGTTAATGCCCCTGCAGTAGCTGAAGGAGTCAGAAGGGTTGGGCGCTGGGCAGAGAGCTCAGACAATGAGCAGGAAGATGATGGTTCAAAAGCAGCAAGTGAGACTACAGCTGAAGTCATAGAAGTCCATCCTGAGGAGCAACCCAATATTTAGGGTCAAGGACCAAAGTGACCTTCAGCTGTGGTGAGGTGGGACTGACTGGCATCTCTCCAGGGGCTTACTGGAGCACTTAAAGCAGAGTGGCATGACAAATACCATCAGGCTGATGGTATCTGGTCCATATATGGTAACGCCAATGATTTTAAAGGGACAGCTCACCCCTAAAATCAAACCTCCCTCGAGCTTGAAGCGGTATTTATATATAGTTTTGGTGTGGGTTGCCCAGTTTTGGACATAACAGCTGCAGAGACATGTTTGCATTTTCTTGACTAAAATGTTCCTAAATGGCACTTATCTTGTAGTCCCAAAAGAAAAAAGTTAAAAAAAAGAAAGAAAAATTCAGCAGTAATGACTCTTATCAGGATTAATGATTCAGTTACTCAAAAAAAAAAAAGAGAGAGAAGAAAAAAAACAGTGCAGAAGAGAAATCTTTATCTTTGATTTTGGAGTGAACTTTCCCTCAAAAGGCCACAAGTGTACTGTGTAATCTGAATCATTAAATAAAGAAATGTTTGTCCCTGACAGTGTGCTATGCCAGTCTCTTACTTTAATTTGTTAAATTGCATGCCATGAAATGAATAAACTGGTATTCATTTTCACTAACAGCAGATTTTGCTCATTTTTTTTTAACTGAGCTTATGATGCAATCCATTTTTCTTGTGAATTTTGCATGTAGTACAATGTTTGTGCATTGGCAAGATTATATTTCTACTTCATAAATAGGTAGTGTACATTAACATTATTCTAGTAAATACACTATGCAGCTGTTGCTGTCCAGTCATCTGAGAATTTGTAACCATTATGTCAGTATGCGCAAAGCAAGCTTGAGATGACACCGTCTGTACGCAATTTAAGTCACTGTGTGTAAAAGTGCAAAAAATTAGAAAATGTTTTGTTCCAGCACAGTCTGAGATAGCATCTGCACCTGCTGAAGCTAAAAACGGAGCTTTTAATACAAGTGATGGATGGTTTAAGTCAATTAGTGCACTCTTTATCCAGAACAATGCATAATTCATTGGATAGATTGGGGCTGTGGCTTTGAATAAAGGCTGCTAATGGGCTATAATGTCGTCACCATAAGGTTCTGGTTTGAAACAGATCATACATGCAATTTTACAATTCTCCTGTGTGCTAGGAAAATGTTCTGTAAACAAGCTGAAATGTAATTCCAGGATATATGATCTGGGCAATAGGATTTTTTTAAACACAGTGTACAAAAGGGTGTCTTATTTTCTATTTTTCTGGAAATTTGATTATTTCAAATACTTATTTTCTCTATTTCCAGTTTTCATTCATCTTTGTAATACTGTATATATGTATTTTTTAATTTTGAAATATTTTACTTTGCTATATATTATATTATTACTTAGTATCTTTAGTAAAATAAGTATACATTTAAATAAGTTTTTATTATTTTTTTTTTTTACCAGTTTTTACCTTTAATTGGTGTAAAAAAGGAATAAATTATATATAATGTTAAACACAGAAACAAATGTATGTATGTACGTATGTATGTGTGTGTATTTAGGTAATTCTAATTCAGTGAATGTATAAACATCTGTTTTATCATTCAAAAATAGTGTCAGTGTCAAAGCTGAAATTCTTTCACACCTAAATCACTGTACTCACAGCATCACCAACACTTGGGAATCAACATTTGAGAATTCAAGTTGCAGAATTTTTAGTAACTTTATCCAGTTTTTTGATCTGTTTTGAATGCGATCACAAAGTGTCATACATATATACATATGTCATGCTTAACAGACGCTTTCATTTGCCCCTTAAGGACCTTCAGTTCAGCTGATTAATGTTTGCAAGCCGTAACACTACATTTTTCTCTCACAGCACACATATACTGTATGAGTGCATGTGTATTTTTCCTGTCTCTACATTACATCATTTTTTCTTCCCTCTGATCAAGTTTTTAATTCAATTTTTACTAAGTCTGGGTTACAATAAGCTGTCTGCACTAAAGATAAGAGATAAGAAACCTTTATTTGTCCCACAGTGGGGAAATTGCATTGTTGCAACAGCAAAGTACAAGTACACAGCAGACTGCCAGAAGTAGCAAAGATGTAAGATAAATAAGAAACTACAAAAAAGACTCAAAACATGGTTGTGCTTAATGCTTTTTGAACTGAGAATCAACATTAACGCACAAGTGTTAAGTTGTTAGCAAATACCTGACAGACAATACTGTTTTACAAGCCAGTGCTGGAATGTTGCACCTCCTTAAATGGGCACCAGAAAAACTCAAATGACACAAAAATAAATATAGTATAAGTGCAATCATAAGAAAAAATAAACAGAGGTAAAAACTAGATGGTAATGCTTATCAAAGCACAACAAAAATTCGTAGTGTCTCAGCTAAAAGAACACAGGTAGTACAGAACATTGTCACGCACAGGAATTTAATCCAACTGTAACAGTAGGTATGCTTTATGTATCAACATCTGCCCAATCACATTCAAGCTGTTTGAGAGTGATAAGACTTAATAAGATGAATAAGCATAGTCTACAGATACTTTAACTGTGTGAGGTGGCAGAGTTCAAAGGCTCATCCAGGGTCCAGGTCTCTGCCGGAGTACTGTCTCGCCCGGCTGAAGTGGCAGGCATCCATCCACCATGTCTGAAGTATCTTCCACCTCGGGCCCATCAGACTCATGAGACTCCTCGTCCTTGTTATCTGGCACATCAGCCCCCAAGGTATCTGGTATTACAGAGGCATCCTTTGAGGGCTCTGTGGCTGTCTCTTTCTCCAGAAAATCAGGTGACTTATTCCCAGATCCAGTGACTTTAGAAGAACTGAGGTCCTTCTGAGAATTTTCTTTCTCCATGCGCTTTCGGACCTCCTCTTTCCTCTGCTGGATGCGGGTGTTGTCTCCCATCATAACCCTGACTCTCACTTGATCTGGAGGCCAGAGTCCACCCCATATAAACTGCAGGTAACTGAACAGCACAATGACACTGAGGAAGGCAAAGTTGGTGGCCACACCAATCATTGCAGATGTCAGGGGGAAGTTATACAGAAGATATCGAATACCAGTGAAGTAAGCATGGATACGGAGCTGAGATGAGTAGATCTGAATCCGTTTCGAGTGGATCTCAATAACCGCACCGACAGTGGGTTGATAAGCATTGGTCTTGTAGTCTGAAAAGAGCTCCACTTCTATGAGCTGCTTCTGCTCAGCCATTCCAATGAGGAGGAGAGGGGAGAACATTAAAGTACTCATGGTCTGAAGCAGCTTGGAGCGGTAATGCAGCATTGTAGATCTTCCCACTGATGAAACAGTCTTCCCACCCCTGGTATAACAAGACAGCTTGACCATGAACATACCCAGCTGTTCATTCACTGGCGACTCTGGCATCTCCAGCTCTAAAGATATTCGGTAAGGCTGACCATTAGCCATCACCTGGTCTCTGTCATTCTTCATGAACGAGATGTTGGCTGTGGGAAAGGAGCAGAGCATCGACTCTGTGGCATCACAATCAGAGGAGTAGTAGAAGTGCACAGGGGTGGAGAAGCTCACTGTGGGCATGTATGAGTAATAGAAGCTTCCATAGAGAAAGACGGACACCCAGAGCAGCAGAATTAGGACGCAAAAAAGGATGGCTGCCTGAAGCAATGTCCGTCGGGCTTTGAGGAGAGTGACAGCTGCCACATCCTGGAGCCAGTGCAGAACTGGCCCCATGGCACCTCCTAACGTGTCTGATCCGGGACTCACTGACCTTTTCGTGGTCCTGGCCCGGACAGTCGTTTCTCCTTCGAGTCCTGTGGGCTACTGCCTCTTTGTTGGGTCCCTACCTTCACGCATCAGTGGGTGGGACCTCTCCTTAACTGTGTAATCCCTTGTCTTCACCCTCCATATCACATCTGTTTAACTAGCGACACCCTCGATAGTTAGCTAATGAAGCTAGTTACTCGACAAACACCAATATTCTGCTCATCTAAAGTCTGAAGTTGCTGTTTTCTTCTGACGAGGTCAGACTGCGTTCAAGTTAGCAACTACGCTTGCATTGAAGTTACCTCCTACTGCAGGCTGCGAGGGGAACTTCCGCAGAAGGGTTCAAAACACCACCCTGCGACCCGGAAACGAAACGCTTTTGTGCTAGCTCGAAGCAGCAACAACGACGCCAGAGAGGGAAGCAGGCCTTCGGACAGACGAACGGAGATGGGGAAGAAAAGTCGCCTCGCTGGTGGAGCAGTCGGTCGGAGAACTATCCTGCAACTTTCCCCGCCGGGGAACCGCAGCGGGAATGTGGGAGAGAGGGAAGAAGCGCCCTCGGGATCGGATGGTATTTCATCTCAGTAGCGTGTTAGCGGCAGGGTAGCCTCAATGCTAAGTGCTAGAGCTGCTAAGAACAGCCCTATCTGGTTAAAAAAAATGTCGTGGGACATAGTTATCGTCTGCTGCAATTATACTCTGCCTCTGAGAAGTATCTAAATGATAGCTGCAGTTTAGGAAACTCATTTTCTCACTTTAGCTTGGACCAGAAGTTGTGGGCTAGCGTGCTAAGCTAGCGATTTGCTTGTCTTTCAAAACAGACCAGCCTGGCCAAACGAAAAGAACCAGCACATTTACCTTATGATACCTTATGCTGTACTGGACGCAGGCACAGGCCTCTTAGTCCAGATCTTTACTAGTAGGGTTAAACCTAAAACTATGTTACGTCAACTAGATCTGATTTACTAACTTAAGCCAGCTTTATGAGCAGGGTGTGATTTGTGGGGAAAAGAGAAGAGGGGATTAAAAAAAAAAATTAAAAGACCCCAGTGGTCTTATATACTCTGAACCCTGTTAGATGATGTGTTACTTTTTTCTGGTCTCAGTGTAACGGTTATACAATAAACTTCAGTTATGCAAGTTCAGAACTTAAACGTATAACCACAGTGTTTGTGATAGATATTTTTTAAATTATATGAATAATGTTGTTAGTCAGATGTTTTCTTCTAGTAGACACAGGTGAGCCAGTTAAACCTGACAATACAAAGGGTTAATGCTATTTTAACATGCCACAATTAAATTAAATCTCTTTTTCCCTTATTTCAGCCAGCCATGCCTCTTATCTTAAGTGGGCTTATTTAATTGCCACATTTAGAGGTAGGTAGGTTTATAAAAGAGGTTGGAAAAACCCCTGGGTGCTCTAAACTGAAGGAGGCATTGAACCCCCTGTTCCTCCAGAGGAGGAAGGAGATTTGGGTACCTGGTCACATACAGATCATGGCTCGGGTGAAAGCGATGCGCTGTGCTTTGGGTAAGGTTTTTGTAGCGATGGTTGACAGAGAGGACTATGCACTGCCTCTGCGAGAACCCCAATGACTAACAGCCCTCGGAAGAGGCCGTCAGGAGCAAAATTGCTTTGGGGTGGAATCAGGTGGGGCACCTCAGCAGATCTGCACCAGGCCACAGGGTTGTAACAGGGATCCCCACCATCTCCCTCGGCAAATTGCGCTCTGATTATGAGCACATTAACCATGTAGGTCAGGGTTTGGCAACCTTAACCCTTGTTCTGCCAGCTATACGACCAGCTAAACGACTGGCAGTGAACGAAAACACTGGAAGTGATCAATATATAGATGACCAGCAGTACACGAAACTTATCTGGGATATCAATATATTGATGTCTGGCAGTACTAGGGTTAACTATCAAAAGCGCCATTTATTGAGCAATTTTTGTCCAAAAAATTTGTCCCTATGATAGCTGGGATAGGCTCCATCGCCCCCCGCGACCCTGAATTGGACAAGCGGAAGCTGAATGAAATTTGTGTAGAGCTGCAAAACATATGAACTTTATAATGGTATGGTATTAGCAATAGTATTATAGTATTAACCTAACAACATTTCTAACCTGTTGTAAATTAAAATCTTTAAACACAAGAACTGCTTTGTAGTGGCCTGAAGTTGCATTTTCATTACTATAATATCATTTTTTATACATTTAAGAAATTGTGGAGCTAAAATGTTTTAAAAATAACTTATAACTTAAAAAATAACTTTTTGTAACTGTTTCTAATTAAAAAACAGAACAATTGTAAAGTGGAAGGAAAAAATCTCTGTTAGCATGTCTAGACCTGCTTTGAAACAGAGTAGCTGCGAACATAGGCAGGCCAGTCTGTTGATGTGCAGTATAATTAAATTAATTAAAATTAATGAAAAATTAGCCTACTTTGATCATTGAAATATTAAGCAGCCTAATCGTTTAAAAATGGTAAGAGATTAAAAATAGGCCAGTTTCAGTTTAATTTAAAAATGGGGGGAAAAAATGATTTTCATATTTCAGATTCTTTTTTGTCAAAGACAAATGGAACCACTAGAGATTAGCAAAAGAGCCACATGCAGCTCTGTAGCTGTGGGTTTAGGCTCCTGGTGTAGGTGAAGATCTGTGTTACCCCAGAGGCCTGGAATCTGCAGCTCTTTCTCCCAACTACACAAAAAAGCTAGATGAATGTGAAAATGACCCTTTTTATTTTGCTGAACTTAAGCCGCGGTGACACTAGGGTGACCAGATCCCAACAAATTATTGGCACAACACACAGGTTGGAGTCAAAAGTGGCTTCAGATCTTTATAGAAACTCATTTTCAAGGTAGGCCTATGTGCGGTAATATATAAGTAAATAACTAAACAGTTCAGTTATTATACCTGTAGTTCTATAATTTAGTAAATTCAGCACAGTCATTGAATTATTGTGATGAAAATTCAAATTTTAATTGATATGTAATCATAAATAGCCTAGTGCAGAATAGTCACTTATTGAAAAGATTTTAATTATATACATCTTTTAGTAAAATTGATAGGTTAATTTATATTTACAGTCCAAATCTGTCTTACAGCTTTGTAAAGATTTTTGGGGTGAAGAACTGCTTTACTATGGCTCTTTTGGTTGCTGACCCTGAGCTAGTCGATGGTTTTTGTTTAGCTTCCAAACGCCTGCACTACCACCAACTACGTTACTTTGCTGTAGAAAAGGTTGACGCTTAAGTTTAATAATTCTTCTTTTTTTGCAGATGAACAGGATGGGGATGGGCACAGATTTGTGAGACGCACAAATATAAAGGCCCCAGCAGTAAAGGCTACAGGTGAAGTATCTTTGTGAAGCTGCAATGATTCTTAAGAAGTGATTTCATTCGACTAAACCAAGCTGTTCTGCTTTCATGTGTAGAGGGTTTGTCCTTGCTCGGAGCCTATGAGGATAGCGATGAAGAGGATGCTGGAGATTCTCATCGTTCAACTACAAATTCTCATCACAACCAGTCAGTTGACATCGACAGCACTTTAGCCAATTTCATGGCTGTAAGTATGGCAGTTCTGGATTATTCTTTGTGATGATTTTATGTTGTCTTGGAAGAAGTATATGTTCATGATAATTGCATATAAGTCAACATATATTTTTTAACAAAGTATGTGTGGTTCAGAATAGCTATGTTAACCCAACTGACCAATTTGTAATGAATTAGTTTTTATTTACCTTTGTGGGGCTCAGACTTCAGTTTTACACTGCCTGGCCAAAAGAAAGACACACTCTAGAATTTTTTTGGTCTTTTCTGATTCCAGGAAATTGATGCGATCACAACTCAACCAAGTTCAGATGAGACACCGTCTCATCCCTCAGTTCCACATGCCACCCCACCCAAACCTGAGGTTAATACTCAGCAGCCAGCTGCCGGTGAAGGACAGACTCAACAAAGTGCAGACTTTGAGTACAATACTCAGTACTCACTAGCTGGCGGTAACTATTTCTGCTGCACTAAAAGATCAATGTGCATGTCCTTGGTGAACTCTTTTTTTTTTTTTTTTTTTAAATTTCTTAATATACTTGTATTCATAACACCAAAATGTGCATTTTTCAGATATTAGTTGCTGGATTTCTTAAAGAGACCAACAGCTGCCTTTCATGTAACAGAATTTTTGTATTGTGTTTCCTCTAAGTGAGAAAAGGTTGTTTTGTGGGGGGGTTTTTTTGGTTTGTTTGTCTTTTTTTTTTTTTCCCCCCAGAAAGAGTGATATTGTGCTTAGAAAAGTTTCATGTATTTGCTTGTATTCCAGTGGGTGTAGAGATGGGAGACTGGCAGGAGGTATGGGATGAGAACTCAGGCTGCTATTATTACTGGAACACTCTGACAAATGAGGTGTCCTGGGAGCTGCCGCACTATCTAGCTGATCAGGTGCAAAGCCTGGGGCAGTATGCTAACAGGTAACATATCAATATCAATCCAAGTTTGTGAAGAGCATGTTTATTTATTTATTTATTCATTTATTTTGCACCTGGTTATGGAGCATTTTGTACTTTCCTTTGTAGCTCGACTGTCAATGGCAATGGCACAGCTCATGCAGGTTTTTTCACAGAAGAAAACACTGCCTCTGCTGCCACCACAACAACAGCAAAAGATACAAAAGTGAAGGCATGTTTCACCTATATCTGAGTTTAAATTTTAATCAGTTTGTTTTGTAGTATTACTTTTTTCTATACATATTTTCATGTTTATTTTGTTTTAAAGGAAGTCATTGAGAGTGTTGTAGGCCTCACAAGTGAAGAAGAAGAGCGTCGGGGAGTTGCTGCAGCGCTCCTTGGGCCTCTGATCCCCTCTGAAGTGAAGGAAGCAGAAGAAAAATGGAGAAAAAGACTTCTTAAAGGTTTGGATGAGACTGAGAACAGCTTGGATTCTGATGGAGAGGGTGTTCGCCCTGCAGGATCTCCTGCTACACCTCTGCAGGAGTCAGACTTGGCTCCTGCTGTCCCAAAGGATGTTAGCATCAAGAAGCAGTCTGGAGACAACTCTGAAGGGGATGAGGAGACAGAGGAGGACACAATGGAGCTGGAACTGGCTCTGGAAAGGAAAAAGGTGTGTATTTAATGCAGGTCAGTGAGAATCTTTAAAGAGTTCTTTTAACACACAAACTAATCAAGCACCTGACTATTAGGCTGAGCTGCGGGCACTGGAGGAGGGTGATGTGAGTGCTGGGGGCTCCAGTCCTTGTTCTGAGAATAGCCAAGAAGCCTCTGGTCCTCGTGGTCTCCTACTGAAAAAGAACCGGTGGAAGACTGCTTTTCCCAGTGCTGCCAGCCCCGACTCTAACAGTAGAAGCTCAGATCTACCGGATAACACAGAGACTGGTGAGTTTAATATTTACGCATGACCTATGCATTAAAAGCACTGGGTGAAAGAACATAAGAGTTTAATATCTTTCTCCTTAACTTCTTCTCATGTCTCTGATAGCACCTCCGAAAGTCTCTGAGGGTGTTGTGGAAGGAGAAGACAAGGAAACGGGCAACTCTGAGGACAAAACGGGTTCAAAACCTTCGGTGAAGGAGGAAGAGGAGGCGCCTGAGCTCAAAGTGGAAACGCCTGAGCTCAAGGTAACAAGAATGTTACTATTACTAGTGTAATTGTGATACTTTCTTTTAAGATATGTTTAATGCTGAAAAATGTAGTTTCAGATTGGTGAACTAGCAAACACCTTAATCAGCAAGATGGAGTTCCTGGGGATAAACAAGAAAGGGATCTCAAACTTTCAGTTGCTTCTGCTACAAACTGAGGTGAGAGGATATTGGTTCATTTTTGAAGCAATATAATCCTAACTTCCAGTTGCAGCTTTTCTTGTGCGACTTTTAAAATATTTAGCCTTTCATTTTGTTTCATATAATTTTGCACAGGCATGTGGTAGTACTTAATAATTAAAATCCTCATAATAATCCATCCTAAGGTGTCATTCTGCAAAGTTACAGTAATTACTCTCCCATGTTACTCATCTGTCCTGCGGCTCCTCTGTCTTTCTGTCCCATGATCCCTTTTACTTTATGGGCTTTTATCTCATTTTTGTCTCTCCCCTCTCTCTTTTTGCTTTTTCTCTCATTTTTTTTTCTCCAGACACGAGTTGCTGATTGGAGGGAGGGTGCTCTGAATGGAGTCTATCTTCGCCGCCGGCTGCAGGAAGCTGCCGAACACATAAAATATTACGAACTTAACGCCACCCCTAAAGGCTGGTCCTGCCACTGGGACAGGTACGCGCTCCTTACCTTTCACATCTCTAAACTCCCTCGCCCCCCCAAAAATCTTGTCGTGTGACTACATCTCCCTCAGTGCCGAGGTTGCAGACTTTGTAACATGACTTGGGGAGAAGCTTAACCAGTCCGAGTGGATCAAAATACTTACCAGAAACAGACTCTGCAGGTTTCTGTGATGCAGTCCTTGCACGTACTGATAAGAGAGCATCCACTCTGGCCCAGCCTGCTTCCTGTTAAATATACCTGCCACAGAGAGGACTTTCTGTCCCTGTAACAGACTCTTAAGCCCTTTGTTGTAAAAGGGTATTTGTAAACCAATTATGGGTCCAGACAGTGGAAAATTTGGGAGGGGTTGTATGATAGGAAGGTTTGGTTTCGTGGGAGAGCTTTGCACTTACAGGACTACAGCCCCCAGAATGCAATGCAGAAAGAGTGATGCCCTGGAAGCGACGAGTGTCACGCATCAAATAAAAGGTGAAGATGGAGCAATGACGGGAATCCAGCAGGTCAGACCAAATCTATTTCATATGTTTTCCTGTTTTTATTTACTTCTTTCTGATGTAAAATGAGTTGAATGTGTGCTTCTTATTTTTTGACCTATGGTGGTTGTTGTTGATGATGATGATGATGATGATTATACTAGTGCTTCCTCCCTGGCGTCTTCCTGTGTCTGGGAGGGAATGGTTGTCTAAAAGAAAACAAATATGACAACCATGGTGTGAGCTGCTGAATGGTGCTTTCAGGATCTAGAGATGATTTGTTTTGTTTGTTTATTCCTGAGAGCAAGGTGGGTTCCCTATCCACATTCATAACCACACTCCAATTGGGCCCTTGTTCAGGACGGCTAAAACAGCTGTCCATACCAACATTCCTAGTCCCTATCTGTGGCCATTATGTCCACTCCCTTGCCCTTCTGTCCCAGGGTATCATGCTACAACAGCAAGTCTGAAGGCCAGTGGTTGAGACTTGTGCCTTCTATCTCTGTTGTCCCACTCTTTAGAGAACACAGGCGGTATTTCTATGTGAAGGACCGAACCGGTGCCTCCCAGTGGGATTTTCCAGCAGAGGAGGACAAGGAGGAGGAACTGAAAGATGCCCAAGTTACTCAGACACAGACTTCAAACCAGGGGGATACCAAAACAACATCTGCATCCGCAGCTGGCAGTGTCACAGGTCGGTGTATGATTACTGCTGCAGATGTTAGACCTGGGGGAAAGTTGCCCCACACAACAGACAGGGAAACTATTTGCAACAGTATATGTTCAGTAAATATTACTTCATTGTAAGTGCATACTAATGGGAACACCAACATTTTTTTTAACAGGCTCTTCTACATATCCTGCTGCTGCCCCACCACCACTACCTCCTCAGTCCAGTGCATCATCCTTCTGGTCTCCGTCCCAACCTCCGCTTCCTGACAGCCCTCCTCCACCAGCTAACTACCCCCCGCCTCCACCTCTCCCCCCAGGCTCACCACCTCCCCCACCTCCCCCTCCTGACAGTGATGGAGAAATCATGGAGGTGGAGATGGAGATGGATGATGACAATGACGAAGAGCCTCCAGCCCCTGGAACTGAGGAAGATGGCAGTGGGAGGCCTCCTTTACCTCCTGGCTCTGCTAGTATAAAGGTGTGTGAGCAGTAAAGTGAATTCTTAAATTAGTTTTCTCATTGTTTAACTATAATGGTAGCAGCAGTTTTACTACTTTTCTTTAAATTTAAGTTTGTCATTCACACAGATCGTTGAGTCATCAGGCCCCTTGGGGAAGGGTCAAAAGCGTAAAGCTGGTCAGCTGAATAAAACCATTACAATTGGCAGCAGTCCCATTCTGTACACCCAGCCAGCTGCCAGCACAGGTGAAAAAATGTCTGCACACATTCTCTGCATTACACATTTATAATAAGAAAAAAAATGAGGCTACACTGAACACATGATGCCTCACACAGATTACAAATAATTCAGTGCAGAAGCATAAATCCTCTGTATGTTTATAAGGTCTCTCTTTGTCTGCAGCCCCTTTAATGCCACCAACTGCCTACTGGGGTATACCGGCTGTCACTGCCCCTTTAGTCCCTTGTGAACCTCCTGCCCCACCAGTCCCAGCCCTCCCTCCTCAGCCACCACTGCCACCATCCCAGCCACCCTGTGAACCTCCTGGGGCCAAAGTTCTGCCTGTAGACAAGAGCAAGAAACCCAAAAAAGATAAGGTTAGTACTGGAGTTAAAATAAATTGCCAAAGGAGGATTTCATTCCAGTAATGTTCATTATGGTTAGTCTTGTCTTGAAGAGAGAATGTTTTGACTTGACTTCCTTTCCATGAAGCCATCCTTGTGAGTAATCCAATAATTTCAGTTCATTTCTCCTCTGTCTTTGTCTATTTATCTTGGATATTTCAGTTTATATATGCATGTTTTTATATTTGAATCTTCATTTTACACCTTTCAGATTTATATTTATATGTAACTGAGCATCTGTAACAAAATGCAGTTTCCCCTGGTATTAATAAAATCTTCTGTCCGTCTCTAGTCCAAGAAAAGTAAGACCAAGATGCCTTCTCTGGTGAAGAAGTGGCAGAGCATACAGAAGGAGTTGGATGAGGAAGAAAAGAGCAGTTCCAGTGATGAAGATAGAGAGCTGCTCAACAAGAAGAGCATCGAGGAGTGGAAGCAACAGCAGCTTGTGACGTATGTGTTAAACTCTTTTCATTCACTTTTTAAAGTTTTAAATAATTTATCTGAAATGAGCTTTGCTTGTCTTCCCTATCTTACTATTTCTTGTGACCCTAACTGTTTTTAATTTTACAGAGGAAAAGCTTCAAAGAATGCCAACTTCGAGGCACTTCCTGAAGACTGGCGGGAACGCCTGAAGAAACGGAAGCTGATGAATAGCACATAACATCTAGTCTGGGTCAATGTTTTTAAAACCACTCCAATCATTATTAAGTCATCCTTCCCCAGGTCTGGTTTTCTATAAAGATAGTGAACTCCAGCTGTTTTCTTTGTCTGAGACGGAGACATTTAGAAGCCCTTACATGGCAGGCCATTCACACGGAGGGGTTTGAATGTCCTTTTCTTGGTTTTTGTAACCACAACTGTAAATGTGCCAAATGTCTTCAGTTAATCAGTCAGTCAGTATTTCATGGCCATTTTGTATAGCCCCATGTAGATGACCACCACAGTTTGTTTTGCAGGACTGTCTATTTTATTGAGCATTTTTATGATGGTGTATATAAACTGTATAATGGGATAAGCCATGTTTGTGGAAGGGGAGGGAACTTCATTGAACTTGTACATTTTTGTAAAAAAAAAAGTTATTAAAAATATTTCCAAAATCATTGGTTTTGTTTGATGTTTGTTTTGTTATGCTTTATTTTTTAAATAGAAAACTAAATTTTGTATTCACCATTCCAAGTCACAGCATTAACCAGTAATCAAAGGATTTAAAGATTCTTTGTCATTCCAATCTGCACCTCAATGAGAATGGAGCAAAATTAGTTACTGAGGCCCCGGTGAACAGCTGAAAACAGCAAACAGTAGCAGAGTAATGCGCAAAAGGCTATGGT
The DNA here is from genome assembly GCA_015106775.1 of Etroplus canarensis. Taxonomy (NCBI): domain Eukaryota; kingdom Metazoa; phylum Chordata; class Actinopteri; order Cichliformes; family Cichlidae; genus Etroplus; species Etroplus canarensis. Next base: position 1,307 of record VUQH01080279.1, on the reverse strand, counting down.
TAAGTAAACGTGTGCTGTGAGGTAGTGGATTGTCCATGCTGAAGCAACCTACAGAGCAGCATCACCGTTCAGCAGCCTCACAGCTGTTGGAAAGAAACTATTCCTCAGTCTGGTAGTCCTGCAGTGGATGCACTGCAGCCTCTTCCCCGAAGGAAGAGGGACAAAAAGTGCATGTGGAGGGTGGGTGGGGTCCTTCATCAGAATAATTTCTTAATCCCCGGGGGGAAATTACTTGTGTTGAATACACTCCATTAAGTAGACATTAAGTATGAATATGAAATGCCAATATAAATATATGTACATATATCCAGATATAACAGTTCAGTATCCAGAACAGTGAATATAAGTATAAATATGAATACTGGAAATAAGAAATAGAAATATATATATAACATATATTTAAACATATAAACCCAATAGACAGTAATGTAAAATTAGGACAGTTGCAAGTTCAGTATACAGAATGAGCGAGTATGAATGTGAATATATAGATATGTGAATGCTATGTAGTGTGTGTACAGTATTTACACAATAATTTACAATAATTAGGATAAACTAAACACTAGCAGCAATGAAAATAGTGTCTCAGGGAGGAATTGCAAAGTTTGATGGCCACAGGTAGGAATGATTTTCTGTGGTATTCTGTAGTGCATCTTAGTTGAATGAGTCCGTTACTGAATGTGCTCCTCTGTCTGTCTGGCATGTAATGGAGAGGGTGGGAGGGATTTTTCAGACTAGTCCTAAACCTGTATGCCCTCTTTCTGCGTCTGGTGGTTAGATGTATGTGGTGGTAGGTAGGCTGCTCCCCACCATTCTCTGTGCAGCCTTCACCACCCTCTGGAGAGCCTTCTCTCAGCTACAGAGCAGCTGCTGTGCCACACAGCAATGCTGGAGCAGAATTTAAGTTAATCTCAGAAGAAATTTGTACTATATTTTGATTCTTTTTTTATAAACTGAAAAAACAGTAACACATTAAAGCTCTGAAACTTGAAAACAGAGATTTAAACATCAGTCTTCAGTCCTAAAGCCTAACACAAGATGCACGAAAATCACTTGAGTTTTTGCCCAGATCAAATTGAAATGAATTTTACAACCCGAATTCCAGAAAAGTTGGGATGTTCTTTAAAAATGAACAAAATGAAGACTAAAACACTTTCAAATCACATGAGTCAATATTTTATTCACAACATAAATAACATAACAAATGTTTAAACTGAGAAATATTACAATTTTATGCACAAAATGAGCACATTTCAAATTTGATGTTTGCTACAGGTCTCAAAATAGTAGGGACAGGGGCGTGTTCA
>VUQH01080277.1:0-19326 GCA_015106775.1 Etroplus canarensis | reverse complement strand
TTTTTTTTTACATACATCTTGCATTTCTGTGTTTGCTGCTAAACAAATTTTCATTGTACTCCGTGTCAATGACAATTATTCTATTCTATCATGCCATAAATAAACCTAACGACACAGTGCAGAGAATTTCTCAGCTTTAAATTTTGAAGAAATTGGAGATTTCATCATCTAAATTACATGATATCATTAAAAGAAATACAATATGGGGGAAACATGTCTTTACACAAGGGATGAGCAAAAACCTTTATTGAATGGCTGTGATCTTGAGGCTCACATGCATAAATCTGTAGTTGAGATCACTGCATAGACAAACACTTAAGAAAGCCATTGTTAGGGAACATGCAAGTTAAAACACTACATTTTAAAGAAAAAACATTTATAAAGAAGATCCTGAAACACAGCTGAGCCAGAGCTCATTTGAGATAGGCTATGGCAAAGTGCAAAACTGTCCTGGGGTTTGAGCAAAGTTTTAAATTCTTTTTGTGAATTAAATGCACTGCATCCAGCATTCCATTTTTTGTTTAGTTTTACACCAAAAGGCTCATTCTTGTTCACTGGCATGGCTGAGGCTTTACATTTTGTTTAGTCCAAGTTGACAATGACTGGATTTCTGTTAATATAGACTACCATTGAAAATGTATCCCTAAAAATATACAGGACTGTACTGAAACATAAAGGTCATACATTGTGATTTATGTAAGATTCAGCCGAGATATTTTACACTCAAGCTGTTGATATCTGAAACTCTTTTGGGGGAGTCTTGGTTTTGTGTAGAATTTTGTCATCCCAAAAATATGTGACAGGTAGATTTAAGTTCCTTTTGTTATTAAGGAAGACTTTAGAAGTCCAACTTACACAAATGCTTGGGCCTGCTGGAACAGGATTGAGGGGAAATTAACTCCCACCTCCTCCTCCTCACCTCCTTAAGGTCCTCAAGGGGGGAAAAAAATTCAAGCTGCTTGCATCATTTTAGGAGATGATGTAAGTTCTTATCCAATGGCCAAAATATAATATAATTTTGTGTCTTTAAAAAAAAAAGGTCAAACCTACTCACAGCATGAAACACCTGGTCAGACGTTCCTATACATGTGGACATAGACTTCCCCGCACAAACTTCCCTAAAGTTCTCCTGTCTCACACGTAGCAAACAGCGGGAAACTGCTCACGCCATATTCCATTTGGTTTTACAGGAATCACATGAGAACTAAATGCACACAGGACAGCCAATCACTTACTGTGGATTCAGCAGACTATTACCTGTGCTGTTCTCACATCAACACTAACTTGGTTCCAAGAAGTTGGCAAGTTGTGTTCTCACATGCACCTTACATAAAAACATTACATTATACCACACAAACTGGATAATAAGCATCTTATTTGAAAAGATTTTCGGACTCCTGCAACACATTCTTGCCATTTGACCCAACTGCAATGGCGAAAGGAAAGAACAAGTTGGGCCAACTAGTAACAAGCTCCAACACAAAACCCTGTAATCCGAACACTCCGGTCTCCAGAGATAATAACACAGGTAGCTGTTAGGAGGAGGTGGGGGTTTACCACTGAAAAACTACACTTAACACAGCTCACATTTCCCAACTGATCTAGAGTCATACGCTTCTGTGAAAATGGAAGTACTAAACACCAACTCTTGTTCTCGTGACTCATTTTCTGCTCTCAAGTGGGCTCAACTGTATTCAAGATTCTATTAGGCCAGAGGGAAATTTAGTATTACCAAAGCTTACATCCTTATTCAAAAGTTTTCTATGTCAAGGAAAAACATCAATTTTAAAAGCAATTTAACAGCTTAATTTAAAACTATATACCATTGTTATATAGCCACAGAGGAATTTCCAACTTTAACTCATAACCCTGGAAACTTTAAAGAGCAAACAAACTGAAAAGGGAGCTTTCGGTGACACGGAAAGCAACTTAACTTTGTTTTTGTGGTGCAGAATGCATCATGAAAGAGCAGACTAGGCAGGATTAGCTCAGACAATATTTGTACAGCCTTATTCAAAATGTATGTTGGAGAAAAACAAAGATATCAGGCACAGCTATAACAACTGCACTGACATAACAGCAGGCGAAGTAACAATACAACAAAAACAGATGACGAGCCAAACCATCCAATCATTTTCATTTGCTGCAGAGTTGATTGTGTTTCAGAGTATGGCAGGGCGCATAGCAGCTGTTGTGTGTGACCTGTCTGACCCTGTCACGAGAGGCTCAGGTAGCCATTTGTTATGGGGCATTTTAATGTAGGAGAGCAGCCTTTAGAAGGATGCCAACACATACAAATCAGAATAATGGGTAACAGCAAAGCTAGGATCACGCAAACGCGTACCAACCAGTGGGAAAAATGTGTTGTTGAAATTGATCCTGAACAAAATCTGGATTTATCAATACTGTATAGATAAAACTTTGAAAGAAATGTTGATATATTCTTTGAGCTACAGGTGTTTTGGGGGCCTGTTGTCGAGCAGCAGCTGGTGTTGTTTAGCCTAGCAGCACATTTGTCCCAGAGAGTGTTTTCTCTCAGGCGTCACTGTGTGCAGAGGTCACCTCTTCTGCTGGTGTTTGAACAGGGTTTATGCAGAGCAGAAGCTGCAGGCTTCATTCCTTTTGTCCACTCTGTAAATTAAGAATACGCTATATGGACAAAAGTATTGGGTCAGTTACACATTACAGCTATAGGACTTTCTGGGACATCCCATTCTAAATCTGTAGGCATTAATATGGAGTTGGTCCCCCTCCCTTGATAATGATAGCTTCCACTCTGCTGGGAAGTCTTTCTACAAGATTTTGGAATGTGTCTATGGGAATTGTTATCCATTCATCCAGAAGAGCATTTATGAGGTCAGACACTGATGTCGGACAAGAGGTCCTGGCTCGCAAACCAAATTCATCCAACCATGCCTTTATGGACCTTGCTTTGTGCACTGGGGCACAGTCATTCTGGAACAGAAAAGGGCCTTCCCTAAACTGTTCCCACAAAGTTGGAAGCATAGAATTGTCCAAAATGTCTTGGTAAACTGAGGCTTTAATTTTTCCCCTAACTGGAACCGAGCAGCCCAGACAAACCACATAGGACTATCGTTCTTGTCATGCAGGCATCATTCTCATGGCATCTGACAAACCCAAACTCATCCACCAGACTGCCAGATAGAGAAGCCTGATGCATCAATCCAAAGAACACATTCTCAGTGCTACACTTGGCATTGTGCTTGGTGATGTAAAGCTTGCATGCAGCTGTTCGGCCATGGAAATCCATGCCACGAAGATCCTGATGTACAGTTTTTGTGCTGAAGTTAATGTTGGTGACTTTTATGCACTCAGCAACACTGCTCTGTGACTTTACGTGGTCTGCCACTTTGTGGTTGAGTTATTCTGATTTCTGAATGCTTCCATTTTACAATACCATCACTTACAGATGATGTGAAATGTCTGGGAAAGAAAAAAATTCATGAACTGACTTTTTATAATGGTGGCATCCTATTACAGTCCCACACTGGAATTCACTGAACCTTTCATTAGGTTTGCACGGCTAGCTGCTTGATTTTATGCACCTGTGGCAATAGGACTGAGTGAAACACCAGAATTCAGTGACTAAGAGGTATGGCCAAATACTTTGTCCATACAGTGTACTTTATATGCTTTAATGGCAACAGATAAAAATGCAAACTCAAAAGGTTAATCTTCCCTCCTCCCGTAGCTTGTTTGTCAAATAGTGACAAATAATTTTGTTGTTTTTATTAACAGTGGATGCTTAAAAATCTTCACTGGCAGTACCAGGAGATAAAATAAATGTAGAGATAACAAAATTATATAAATCCCACAAAGGCAATAGCAACCATTGCCTCTCTTCCTACACTTTTCCAGTTTCACTGAAGATGCGAGAGCTTGTGGTGTCATAGTACTTTTATATCCATCATCAATATAAGCAATTTCCTTATTCAGAGGTTCACAACTGAGGTGTTAACAGATCACTTCCTGTTTATGGCTCTCTACCACCTCATTAACAACCTTTTGAAGTATTTTAACAGCTGTTAGTTGAAGGCGTAAGTAAGCCACAGACAACTGTTAAGACACATGGGGGTGGTCACAGGTTGGTGGGAGGGAGTCTTTGTTTTTGAATGTGGTATAAGACTTGGGGGGGCCCTTTATGTTAGACCTACTATCTACCATAAGTCACTTTCAATCAAATTAAACAAATAGATTTACTTAAAGCAAAAGTCTAACAAATGTTTCTTCTGGCATCTTTAGGCTTTATTTTTACTTCCCTGAATCTCTAAAGCTGTACTCGTTTTATGTAGCAATCATTTAGGACCCTTTCAGATCATTTACATTTTTTCCCCTAATATTTGATGCTGTTTTTGTAAAATATACAAATTTTTCTGTTTGATGTCTGAAAATGAAGATGTTTTGTGCCCATGTAAGATCAACTGGATGCAAGCAAAAAAGAAAATCTTTTGAAAAGCCACTTAAGTCTTAATAATGTGGAACTTGATCAGACGCTGAGGAAATAGACACTGGCAGATAGAGACAAGGGGATCAAACAAAAATCTTGTGTTTGTGACGCAACTGTTAATCTAGGATGAAAATGAAAAATGCTTTTTTTAAAGGCTTCAGCTGCTATGACAAAATCAGAACCACTATCAACGAAGACTTTCACAAGTTGACCTTCTCATATCCTGTAACCGTCACTGTCAATGAAAAGGTCTCCCCTGGCTACAAGGGAGCATCAACATGACTCTGCCTTACATGTTTCACATTCCAAGACTTCCAATGTGCTGCTCCACAGTCTGAGTCCAAACATACCCAACAATTTCCCCTGTATACAAGAAGCAAGTGTGCACAACAGTTTTACGATTACATATTTGTGATCAACAGTATCAGTGACGGGACCCAGTAGTTAGCAAAACACTATCTGGTGTAGCAAATTGGTAAAAGCACCAAGACCGATTATCAACTGACGACTAGCATGGGATGATGTATGAAAGCAGCTGTAAGATGAAATTTAATACGGATGTAAGCAACTGAAAGTGATTATATGAGCTTGGTAATACTTTACAAAACACTAAAAGTAAAAAAACAAAACAAAAAAACTATAAATTTAAAGTTTTGCACAGAGAGGAATTGGGGGATCAAAATGCGAGGACAATGTTTTGCACTCAGGCTTTTTCAGTCATTTGCTTCCAGGTCAGTGAGTGGGAATACCAAGCACGCTTGCAATTTGAGTGTGTTTCCTTTTATACAGCACCACAAGTACAAACTCCACTCAGTATCACATCTGGGTCAGAGTCAAGACCCATTTTCATCATGCTGATTTCAATATTAATGAGCAGGGAATACACATTTCAGGTTATGTTGCAAACAGACGGAAGAGAGTGTCTAATCCTGGCACACTAAGAGGACGGTGCATCTGTGCGTTCCCAAACACACCCTAGACGTAAGAACAACTTTCTAAAATAATGCTTTCAAAAACAAATGCATGCCCTCTTTGGACTGTTGTGTTTCTTCAAGAGTTAATATCCAGTTTACATACTCTGAGGAGATTCAATCATATCTTTGAACACAGCCCATGAAGTCATCCCTAAGCGCCACCTCCACTATAACACCCCTGAAGCTCCCAGCTCCCCTCTGTGCTGCATTGTGCACTGGAGCAGAACTGAGCACAATTGTGACATACATGACTACACAAAGCTTGGATGAAATCTGTGGACTTCCCCCGAACACTCCAGATTACAGTTTCCAGTACAGGCCTCTTTTATTGCCCTGTGGTATGCCCCTTAAGAAAGTCACATTTCAGGTAGAGTACAGTGCTACCACCCATTAGGTTTCATGTATTAATAGATATTGGAGGGTTATTTTACTACAGTTTAGGTTACTTTTCCTGACAATGGATAAGATTATTGGGGTACTCTACTTTTAATACTACTGGCAGTAGGAAATGGCCACAAACTTACACTAAGGTTAGGTTAATTTTTTTGGTAACCAGTTTTACATTTAACCTACTTTTCAAAATTCTTTAGAAGAATTTAATGTTAAAATGCATGCATATGTGGCTACCCTAACTCAGGCTTATGAGTAAATTAAATAGCAGACCCAACATTCACAAGTACATGAAACTCTCTGTATCAAGACTACACATGTGTAAAAAAACAAGTTGCATGGACAGGAAAAACCATCAAACAATATAACTGCATAGTGCACCTATTGGAGCTGAAAAGACTCATTGTGGCACAGCTTGTTCCAGTCTACCAAATTCTGCTCCATATAGCACAGCTGAAATTTTATAATAAGCTTAGTATCTGAAAGACCACATGATCTCAGATGAACTCTTGGCTTGTAAATCTACAATATAACCTTTGTTCCACTGCACGCTGTACCTTTTAATTAAGTGAAGCTTATCACATAAGACTGTGCAAACCAATTTGGCGGTTATTTTCATGTGGTGAGAACGATTTTGTTAAGAAAAATTTTGACTGAGGATGCTGCATGTGATTTTCAGCAAGCGCCTTTTTTTTTGGACAATCTTGAGTTGATGTTTTTGAAACGCTTGCTCTCCACCGGTCACAACAAGAGCATTGTCAAGATTTACAAGCCTGGAGGCCAGAATCTGACCTCCTGTCTCACTAAGCCCTGAACAGTCAATACATTACCATAACTATAACACCAGATGACCATTTCTCGCCCTCTCCCCACTGCAGGAGTCACAACCGGCTTTCAAAGACAAAGTTGGGATTTTAAATGAACTCACAATATAAAGTCCACTTGTCCCTCCCCCTCCAGGATGTGCTCTGGGAACTCCCCTTTGCTTTGGCCACCATTCACATTAGCAATTCATCATCTGTCTTTCTTGACATCACAAAACTGCCACCACCACTTCTTTGTCATTCTAATGACACAGACACAGGCTGCCCTGCTTGTGTCTGGAAGTAAAAAGACCAATACACTGGCTTACTGCCTGCAGCTGTAATTTAAGTTTGCAATACACAAGAGCACTAACAGGTACGTGAACGATGGAATCCCCATCCTTAAAGGCTGTCAGGACCCCAATGGTATGTTTACAACACACAAAATAACATTAACATGTTGGAAGAATGAAAACTGATAAGAATATTGCAAACAATGCTGATAAATCCTGAAATCACACATCTTTGGAGGCACAATATGATTCATGAGAGAGTTGGCTGCATCTGACACATTTAACTACTCTATGAAATACACTGTAACCTACCACACATTGACTCAGTGTGAGCCACTTAAACTGGTGATACTTAGCACTTCTTAGACTGTGGGAGGCTTAAGGCTTGAGAACTGTTTGTTTCTTCTATCTCCTAACACTCAATGTTGCATAGAGGCAAAAATACACAGCTGCGTATACAGTGACTTACCTTAACGTGTACAGCCATGAAGTGCTAATTCGGCTTCTCCCCGCCTGCAGTAACAAAGAAATCCCATGCGCCAAAAAGGGGGGGAATTTAAATATCCAAGTGACATGATGATTTATATTATTCCTGCAAGTCCAAAGCAGACTGACTCCTATAAGCAAGGATGAGTTGAAGAACTGAGGAAGAGAGGGAGGGGGAGTGAGTATTTGCCTCCCCCCCCACCCCCACCCCCAAGCTGACTCTTTCACACTCTTTATTCCCTCCCTTGATGCTCCCTCCTTCACTCTATAATTCCATCCCCCTAAACTACAAACCTATTGCCAGCAGGAATGTGTGTTCCCTCCCTTGCCTCCTCTATAATTGCCCCTCCACTCCCCTACAAGAAGCATGATATTCACACTAAATGTTGCAGGCTTTTTAACATGAACAAACAGATCAGCAGAAGCCTCTATGTGAATTTCAACTTTATTTTGTCCAAGACATTCCTTTCATCTCTTCTTTGGTAGGATTTTTAGATTGAAAATTTGTGACAACGGGACTCTGGAAAATGAAATTAATATGTGCCCCAAAGCCTATAAAGGCTGAAAGGTCACAGTAACTGTGTTCACAGTTTATAAATTGGAATATTCAGTGACAGTGCACAATGCACTTGTGAATGAGAGACAGGCAGGACTTGCTGTTGTCATAGCACCAGTGATGTCGTGTGGCTATCACATCAGCAGTGACAATGGTGCCGGATTCATTTCGAAATGATGGAACCGGCAGAGGACGCAGAGAGAGAGGGGAGGTGAGGGCAGAGCAGCGTCTGTTCAGCTGCAGCCTGCATCATGTGCTTCAGAAGTAGCTCTGAATGCACACTGAACAGTAAAACACGCCCCAAGCCAGTTGAGAACGTAAACACCCTAACAACCACAGAGAGGAGAGGCAGAGCGTAGTGTGTCTGAAAGGAGTCCAGAGATTGGTAGGATAATCTGCCATTTCTAGACTTTTGGATGCATGACAAAAAAGAAAAAAAAAAACAAAAAACACACCAACCAGCAATGTGGTTGGGCTGGTTTCCTCTCCATTAACTCCATGTCTTTCCAAAGTTGTGACACCAATAGTAAAAATAAATCAACTGAAATTTAATAGTGAAGAAATGCAAATTACACCATGTGCAAAGTCATTTTTATTCCAATTAGTTCCTAAAAAGATTTGACAACACATGATACTATAGGGACATAAACTATATAGATAATAGTATTGGGCCATATCTCTTTACCTACTGACTTGTTGCAGTGAGTAAAATCTCTCCCCCCCTAAATATTCCACAATCAACTGTAAGTGGTATTATTGCAGTATGGAAGCATTTAGGAACCGCAGCAACTCAGCCACCAAGTGGCAGACCATGTAAAGTTACAGAGCGGGGCTGCCATGTGCTGAGACGCATAACATGCAAGTAACCAACGTTCTGCTCACTCCATAACTGCTGAGTTCCAAACCTCCTCTGGCATCAACATGAGCACAAAAACTGTGCACCGGGATCTTCATGGCTTGGGTTTTCATGGCCAACCAGCTGCACGCAAGCCTTACAAGCACAATGCTAAGCATCAGATGGAGTCTGGAGCAGTGAAAACATGTTCTGTGGAGTGGCCAATCATGTTTCTCAATCTGGCAGTCTGATGGACAAGTCTGGGTTTAGCAAATTCCAGGAGAATGTTATCTGTCCAAATGCATTGTGCCAGCTGTAAAGTTTGGTGGAGGAGGGATAGTACTATGGGAATGTTTTTCTGGGTTTGGCCTGGGCTGCTTAGTTCTAGTAAAGGGGAATCTTAAAGCTTCAGTTTACCAAGACATTTTGAACAATTTTTGCTACCAATGTTACGGTAACAGTTTGGGGAAGACACTTTTCTTTTTCAGTGTGACCGTGACCCCGTGCACGATGCAAGGTCCATAAAGGTACGGTTAACTGAGTTTGGTTTATGTAGAAAAACTTGACTGGCCCGCACAGAGCCCTGACCTCAACCCCATCAAACATCTGTGGGATGAACTATAACAGAGTCTGTGTGCCAGGCGCTCTGATCCAACATCAGTTTCAATCTCCTTAAATGCTCTTCTGGATGACTGAGCAAAAAGTCCCACAGACACACTCTGAAATTTTCCCAGAAGATTGGAAGCTGCTATTACTGCAAATGGGGGACCAACTCCATATGGGTAATTATGGAACCTATGGAATTAGAATGGGATGTCAAAAGTTCCTGTAAGTTCCTGTAATGTGTAGTTGGCCCAATACTTTTGTCCATAGATCATATTTCAAAGGGAATATTGTTTAAACCTTTTATATTTAGGCAAACCCACAACCCAATATAAATTCAACATTATTTTTTAAATAAACAACTCTCAAACTACAATAAATGTTTAATAAATTTTATTTTATGTCACTTCAGATTTGAGTGACTCCCTTCCCCCCAAAAAAATAATGAATAAGGCTGCAATGGAATAAATGCATCTATCAGTGAAATGCGGGCTAATGCTGAATCCTCATTTGCTGTCACCACAGGCATTTCAGAAATGTAGATTGCTTGCATGGAGCTCAGCTAAACGAAATACTCTGCTTTCTCATCACTGGCGCAAAGCGATTAAAACCAGTGCTACCTGCACTCAATTTAGATCCTGATTGAATTGGACATCTAATACATTGACAGGACATTCGATACCGCTGGAGCAATTTGGCAGGTGAGACTACGGGTACAGATCCACAGCAACACTTCAGACTGCTGATGCTGTGCAGGTGTCACAACCAACTACAATCAATGACAATCACCTTCAGCCACAGTGAGCAAAAAACAGCTGAAGGCAAAGTAATCACAGAAATATGTCTGCGAGGATATACAAGTTCAAGATCTTAAAACAAAATGACAGTAAAAAGCATAACTGAGCTGGCTACACGTAGCCAGGAAGCCCCTGTTTTTTTCTGCTGGGTTTAGATTCACTTTTTTAAGTTATGTCTTAATTTTTGCCAGCAAAACAGGTGATGTTGTCACCACAAGGCTTCACAGTGGGGGTGGTGTTAGGTAATGAGCTGTGCTTCGTCTCCAACAAAAACAACCTCATTTAAATAGGAGAACGGTTTCCCGAAACTGAGTTTTGACCGTGATTGCAAAGAGGAGAGGTTTGTTTTATGCCATTTTTAGTTACAGAGTCACATAAGTTCTATTTTGTGTGCTGTAGTGAGGTTGTTAACATCACAAGATGTGTAATAAGTCAACAGTGTTCAACACTGTAACTGGCAAAATCAAAGTGCTGCTCCTCAGAACAGCTCAAAATAAAGGTCAGTTAATAATTGATGGCATTTGCTTTATTATAGTAGTTTTGAATGGACCATAGAATAGGCTGTGATGTTAAAGTCACCATCATATTGCATTAACGCAAGACATTCAGTCAGCAAAAACACTTGAAAAAAATCGTTTCAGGTAAGGACGTCTTGTGAGCTTATGTAGCTCTGTTAAATTATTAGGTGACAGCAGTATGATTTCTTGACTGGGGCCAGTATGTAAATGTAATGCCTGACATTTAACAATGTCCAACATAATGTGAAAATGCTAATCAAGTCCAGTACAACAAAGCTGCTGATGTCTCCAACAACAGCAACCACTCTGAACCACTAAGCCAAGATACTTTGTCTTACATCCCACTATTCTCTTACTTTGCATACACAGAATGAGCATTACTCACAATTCTGCATCAAGATGTTGAAGCAACAACTCTGAAGAAAGCCAGTTGAAGCCAGTGCTGTACACAGCATTTGGTTCAGCGACCAAATTGGCATTAACACTGAAAAGAACATCCATCACCACAAGGGTTTAACTGTTTGTTTTATTTTATTGAAGGTCTCCTCAATCACTCCAACTGCCTCCTCACCCGTAGCCCTCTGAGGAAAGAGATGATCCATTGTACTGAAGAAGAACACTATGTACAACTGATATCTAAAGACGAAAAAAAAAAATGCAACTGTTATGCAAGACATGAAAGCAGCAACCCCAGCCCGGGTAGAGATCATTAGTGGAGGATCCAGTGGTCTCCAGCAGAGAGTTGCCTCTCAAAAGTCGACATCAAAGATGCTGGAATGCAGAGAGAAATAATTTAGAGTGCAGAGAAAAGCTGGAATTGATTGGTCAGGACTGAACCTATAGAGCATAGGTGGCTCTCCAATATTAGTTATTAAAAAAAAAAAAAGACTTAAAAAGCTGCTTCAGTAGGTTCCAGTGTATACTGAGCTAGTTATACAAAGCAATATGACCACAGTTGTGCCTATTAGAATTTAAACTTCATGAAAGTTATAGTAAGCATATCATGATGTTTAAAACTAGATTCAGTTCAGTTAAAAGGATAAGTGCACATCATTGGCTTCAGTTTGTTATGGTTTATCCATTTTTTCCTCTCTAGATGTACTTTATCATAATAGAAATGTTAGGCTAGCAGCTAGATTAAAACAGGAGTCTTGAGGCCTGGAGGTGGAGAACAATCAAAAGTGTATTCACCAACACTGAAGATTGCAAAAAACCCCAAAATTACAAAATGTTGCCCACAGGTGGTGCATGGTTTCAGCAACCTCTGATGTTAAATGGCAGCTTTTTACAGACTGCTACTAACTGAGGCACATTTATAGATAAATAAATATAAATAAAACAAAAGTACCTTCAGCTGCTCCCTTGTATTTCCACAAGGGCTCGCCACAACAAATGAATCCGCACAGGTACCATTTTTATGCTGGATGCCCTTCCTGATGTAACCCTCCCATTGTGTAGGGGGCTTTTGTTACCACCTGGGCTCAAACCCGGGATCTTTTGCATTCTCAGGTTAATATGTAACCCACTACATACATGAGACACTGCCGCTGCCTTATACATGGTTATAATGCAAACATTTACTCCACAATCTCATAAATGTTATCAGATGCTCTCCTCATCATAGACATTAGCCACATGAAGTTTGTAAAGGATCCAGCAAACAAGTCATCTCATGTATGGACAGACGCATGGACCATTATGGTGATTAAACACACAAGGAGTGACAATAATCCAGGAACCCAATCAGATCCCTATGATGATAATGAGATTATCACTGACCACCTACTTTGACCTCATTATCTCTAAAATGTTCTCAGTTCTTCTACCCATCTTAGTGCTGAACCATACAAGTACTGTCAATGATCCAGCAGCCCAGTCAGCTCCTATGGCAGCCAAGGTATTTTCATTGATGACCCCATGTGACCTTCTGCCCATGACTTCAAAACGGTTATGAGAGCTTCCACCCATCACAGGTATTAACCACACAAAGTTTGGTAAAGATTCAACAAACAAGTCAGCTCCTGTAGTGGTAACAAGATTTGTAACGGAGGGACAACCCAAAAACATAACGTTCTGCAGGCGGAGGCATACACGCTTGTGTCCATTTCATCTCCTTGCCATTTACAGTCGGTGCCACCTGTAATCTCTGAAAAGTGCTCGGGACTCCTGGGGAATCTTTGCCTGAACACCTCTGAGAAGAAAACAAAAACGGTAAGAAAGAACTTTGAGCCTAAAATATTCCACTCATTAAATTATAAACTAGCGTTTCTACACAGCACCTCAGTATTGAATTAAAATGTTGATTTTATAGTTTAACTCCCAGACCAGACCTTCACTAGCTAAGAGGCTACTGACAAGGTAAAACCTGAAGAAACCGCTATTCAATAAAATATCATAAACTTCTTTGAGTGGATTCTTTCAGCTTGACAATGTCCAAGTTACCCATGTGTAATATATGTTTTTGTTAGATGTAGTGAAGAAGACCTTCATTAAAAAGATACGAAATATAGACGGACACATCCTTTTAGATGTGTAAATCAGTTTAAACGTTAGGTAGTTGTTAAAATTCTGTCTTCATCATAACTGCAATCACTTTAAAACCCAATTTAAGTGTAAGACACCAGTTTTACAGTCCAGGTTATATAAAGGACAACTTTCATAGCAGCTTAACCTTGATGATCAGACATTTTTGACTTGCACATTACCAAATAAAAGCTTATTGAGAGGCTGCTTCAAAATCAAATCCTAGATAACAAATTGCTGTTGTACCCCACTTTAAAACACATTCCCTGAAAAGTTCTTGTGTTGCGACCGATGGTGTGTGGAAGTCTCCCCAAAGTGACTCACAGCCTCAGCAGTTTAGTGCACTTAATATCCATTATTCATCCTGAACCACAAGGCTCTATCAGCCACGTGAAGCTGATGATCATCAAAATGTGCATTTTTGACAGCTAGTCATATGTTTCTGCTCACATGTCTGAAATAGAAGGAAGAGAGCGTTCACGAGATGTTTAAATGCTCACGTCACATCTTTCCAAACCCCAAAGCCATTATGGGAAACCCGCTACTAAGGTGCTACTGTGTACAGGTTTGCATTCACACATCCATCACGCTGGAATAGTACCCCCACCGACAAGGTAAAAGTATCAGAACAGATCTCAGGTCAGTACTCAAGTTCTCATTTGCTATGACTTGCATCTGAGAAAGAAGCAGAAGCATTATTCCCTTTGACTTGAGCATGTTAATTCAGGCTTGTAATAATTTATGAGAAGCCTATGTTTTCATTGTGCTTGTAGGTCAAACTTAAGAGTCATACAAAATGCCTCTGTAGTACTCTATAAGTCGAGATTAAATTACCTTGGTTTTCTTGCTTTCTAAGCCTTGTGGAATACAAAATAAGTTTTTCTCCCACTATATGGAGTGCATCATATTCACACTAATGTGCAACACTGCTGGAGGCGTCCCCTGGAAAGCATCTGGGACCAGATCTTGGCAAGCCATTTAGAGGCACTTCCAGATAATGCTAACTGTCAGCATATTAGGAATTCATCATATAAGACTTTACTTTTTCATAGCCAGGAATATGTGGCAGCTTCCAGCCTTC
Organism: Etroplus canarensis; assembly: GCA_015106775.1. Taxonomy (NCBI): domain Eukaryota; kingdom Metazoa; phylum Chordata; class Actinopteri; order Cichliformes; family Cichlidae; genus Etroplus; species Etroplus canarensis. Next base: position 4,999 of record VUQH01080277.1, on the reverse strand, counting down.
TGCAACCTGTGTTGAATTAGAAAAATACGGAGAAGTTGGGTTCAAAGACTGTATGAACTACAATGTTTTGTAGCATAAAGTATACTCTCTGAGGTGCACAATATAGCTACAAACATTGGTAAACATTTTTAACTGTCCAAATATGACAGAAGGAAAAATGAGCAACACATCAATGATACTTTGTAATGGAGACCAATGTCCTGTCAGGAGGAACAAGGGAATGCCCAACTCTTATCTGAAATTCAATGTTACTTAGCTGGAAACAGGGGCGGAATAGAAAAAGATTAATGGTTGTTCTTCATTAATCTACTTGAAACTCTTGTACTAAACATATTGTGATCATCTGACATACACTTGGGGAGGGAAGGGGTAAGATAACCTCACTTCGTGCATATGGCTGCAATATGAAGTATGCATTGGTCTGTTATAAAAATCTGTTGGACCATGCAGTATTAGAGCTCATAATTCTCACAAGATAAGTTTGGCAACCAGCCTTTGAAGACCACATTCATCACGAGAGCCTGGACAGGAAAGCCTGCAGCTGCAACATCCATGTTGCACAATATGGCCTGACCACTAAAAAAAAAAAAAAAAAAACAACTTGTGATAAACAGTGTAATTAAAGTTTTAATTTGCCTGAAACTCCAAAACATTAAATGTGTAATTGTGTAAAACTGAAGCGGTGCAGTTTTATATTTGAGAATCTAAAAATCAGAAATCTGCTGACACTTTATCAATAACTTATATGATGTATACTTTTTTAGACTTGCTTTTACCACCACCAAGGAGGTTAAGTTTTGGTTCTGTTTTGTTAGCAGGATTCCACAAAAAGTTACAGATGGATTAGCATGAACATTTTCCCAGTGGTGGGACTTGGCCCAACTTAAAAGTGATTAACTTTTGGAGGTGATCCAGATGTGGATTCAGGATTTTTTAAAGGAGTCTACAATATTGTGGAATTGCACATCTAATCTCAAGAAATGCATGCCATAAAAGACATAAAAAATGGGATATGAGCTTGACATTCACAAGAAAATATCCCTAACTGATCAAGATCCAGCTATCATTTGGGATCCTGGGCTTCAAAGTACTTAAAAGGTGCATAAACCTATGAAGCTATGAGAAAGTAACTGAAGGGGTTAAAGGCTTGTTACCAATACCAACTTGTTGTTGAGACAATGTAGATTCAGTACACTTTGATGAATATAGTGTAATCAATGGATCAACCAATTGGTTGATCTAGAATATTTAGAGAGCTCATAAGTAACACATACTGACAGAAACGCGCAGTTCTACTTAAGCCAGGGCCCTGTACTACGAAGCAAGTTCAACATACCCAGGAGATCTTTCCAGCACTGGCCATCAGGCTAAGTGGTCACATAAAGCTGGCTGATAACATCTACGAACTAGAAATCAAGTTGCTATCAAGTTGAAATCTGCCTAGGCACACATTCATATGAAAGGGGTGGTGCTGGCAGCATGTGACAAATCATAAACACGGTTTATATTCTACTCTTAGCAGTGCAACTGATCTTACAAAAGAAGATAAAATTGTAATATTAGAAAAACAGAAAGAGATTAAACTCATAATACAGGTTGAAAACCTGTATTATGCTGCAGCCAACCAGTAGTATGAGTGTCTGTCAGAATCAGAATACTTTATTAATAGCAAGGGGAAATTGCATCAACAGGAAAAAATACTGTATGAATGTGTGTGCACTTCAAGCATTGGATAAGACCTGTTACGTTATTAAAAAATTGCTTTCTTGAAGACAAGAAGGAAAGTCGACAGAAATGAGTATCACAGCTCTGTCATCAAGCCACAGGAGAATCTGACAGATCCCGATTGTTATTTGATTAATTTAATAAGCCTATTTAGATGTGTGTAAGAGTTTTAGTTTTTATTCTTTTAGCTGCACCCCCAGTGGTGTTTAGGAGTCTTCAGAGTAAACAATAAATGTAAAAAACAAAATTCAAATGCAGGTTTAGACTACATGTAAATTTGATATTTATATAAAAGGTCCACAGGTACACAGATGCCCTGTTTTAGGATCATATTAGGGTGAACAGAACAATTCAATTGCAAAGCTGTTTGTAGCACATGGGGAAAAAAGTCTTTAGACACTATCTGTGCAAAGACGTCTGAAGAATTGTCCAATGTTGGTGGTGCCATTTTCCAGAAAATTGATTGGTGAGTAGGCGATTATTCAGACTCAGAATCAGAATACTTTATTAATCCCCGGGGGGATATTACTTTTGTTGCAGACACTCCGTTAAGTATACTTTAAGTATAACTATGAAATATATATATATATCCAGATACAGAATGTGTTAAACAGTTGGATATATTGCATACCTGTTGATTATTGCACCCTTCCTGTCCCAGACTACTTTTCAACCAATCAGCATTTGACCTATGCACAGCATCATCAACATTGAGCTATGCATAGTTGGCCTTTTGAAGGGCTGCACAGCAGCCTGTCTGTCTTGGTTGGGATCTCCTCTGTGTTGGCTCTGCGTAGGCAAATACCAACACAGATGGACACCACTGCAGTGCCACAACTCCCGTGTAAGCTACCATAGTGAACTACCCCAGTAAGAAGTGAACCATTTTTGTAATACTGAAAACCTAGAGTTAACCTTGAAGTTATCTGGATGAGTCCAAATCCTGCTCCATAGTACAGGTCCCTGGAGTTTATTCAAATGTTAAAACCTTGCAAGCAGTTTGAATTTAGAGGTGGTTCTTTCATTGCTAAAACCTAATGAGTAGAATAATGGCTGACAGTTATTTTTTTCCCTCTGGGTGTGTGCATGCCTCTGAGGCTTTAACTCAGCTTAGTACTCTCACTGTAATACCTATAGTCAGTGGCTTAGCAGAATAAAATAAGTTTCCTGTTTGAAAGGATTTCCAGCTTTGTGGTTGTGGTCTAACTTCTGTAATTAATAGTTCCACAACACACCTCCTCTTCTTTCTTGCTGACTCTATAAACACGCTGTTGAAAAGCCAACACTGGGATACCAGTGATTTAACAAAAATCCAGCCGTGGCTGCAGAAGTTACAATTCAAACCACTGTAATTCCATAAGTAATAATAAGTTTGAAATTCAATGAATGGTCTGTGTGAGTCGTATCAGACTAATCTCTGTATGTTATTCACTTGGTACCAAGCAAAACACTAGACTGTCTTTAGTATTTACTTTGCACCGATTTGCAAATGAATGAAGAGTTATGTGCAAGTGGGATGAAATGAATAATGCAAAAGGAGCACTTATGAGGGTTAGATTATGCACATCTCAAGAAATCAACTGTGTTTGGTAGTACTTTTCTGTACACACATGAAGAACAAAGTCATGGATTGTACCAAAAGCCAACAAATTACCATACAAGTGTGCAGGCATTCTTTCATGATCACAGTTGCTGCACTGCTTCATGATCTAACATTTGAGATCTTTGAGACGCAGAGTTAAAAATCATTGACACATACCAGAGGGGAGAAATACTACTTTACGAGAAAAAAGAGGGATCGTGGAAAAGGGTGAGATCTCTGTGCAGACATGTCCCACTTGCAGTTTGCACTCAGGTTACCATCTTGAGGGTTGAAACCCTCAGGCCAATCTGCTTGATGCTCATGAGGATGGTCACTTGATTTCAGGGGTTCTCCAGGACAGAGAAGGCATTCATGCTGCTTTCAATGTCATGCCCACATTCTGCAAAGACTGAGAATACCTTCCAAACAAATACGGGTTAACATGTTCATTTTTAAGATTTGAGATTATCCCCCCCCAGCGAGAACATAAAATCCAGTTTGAGTCCATCCAGGCTGACATCTATTCTTTCCTGCTGGGAAATCCTGTCACCTTTGAAATTATTTGAAACTGACATAATTCCAGCTAACAAATCAGTATAGAGGTCAGTTATCAACAATGTTGTTTATCATCAAGGAACAACAGAAAAATCTCTACAACATAATATGCATTGAAAACTAGCACTGTGTACTCAAGTTTCTACTTTTCTTACACATTTCACTTATAAACGTATGCTTCAAGTGGCTTGGAATTGTTTTATTGGACTGTGTTCAGCATATAGTGAGTCTAAAAAACTAGCTGTTCCAATTTTTTTTTCTCCTCATCAACACTTGCCACAACTTGAAGACTGCATCTGCTTGTGAGTCTTCATCATATATATGTTTATGAGCTGTTGTGGAATTAGGTTTTTGAACCCTACATGCTCAAAAGGCTCAAATGACCCTTCTGTGGTGCCACAAATCTAGTTTTAACACATCACTGCAGACCATCGTGCAGGGGCTTTTCTGGGACTTTTTTGGTTAAATTGGGTGGCACGGGGGGGACCAAGAACAAGGTAGGGAAATCAGAATATTTAATGAGTAACAAAAATCAGTGTAGAAAAACACTGGGTGTGATTTTTTTTAAGGTTTGTGTACAACCCTATGGTCCTGCTATACATTTATTACAATAAAAGTAGTGATGCATGTGGTTTTTAAACATAATTTTGTATTGGATAATTGTTTTGCAAAATTAAAAACATGCATTTAGACTAAGTAAAAGCATCCCCATAATATAGTGGTTTACACATTTGCCTTACAAGCGAAAGGTCCCTGGTTCAATTCCAGGTGGGGACACAAGCCCCTTTCACCATGGAGGGTGGCATCAGGAAGGGAATCTGGCGTAAAAGCTCTGCCAAACTACCAATGAGGATCGATCACCTGTGGTGACCCCTTGGGGAAAATACAAGGGAGCAGCTGAAGGCACACATCACACTTCAACTAAGGAAAAGTTGGAATCCTACTTAAGTAGCTTAATGTTTCAAAAGCTGCATAATCAAAATGCATTTAAAATACCAAAAGTAAATGCACTCACTCATATAATTACATTGTATTACTGGATTAATGGTTTTAATTACTTATATATTTTTGGTTAGCTGTTGATTACTGTATCAGTTAAGATGCTATTGCTGGTCTCGCTTTGTACTGTATTGGGGG
>VUQH01080276.1:32558-56092 GCA_015106775.1 Etroplus canarensis | reverse complement strand
GAGATTGTGTGGACATGTTCAGAGGAGGGATAGTGGATATATTGGACAAAGGATGTTGAAGATGGAGCTGCCAGGCAGGAGGAGAAGAGGAAGACCACAGAGAAGATTCATGGATGTAGTGAAGGAGGACATGCAGAGGGTTTGTGGGAGGGAAGAGGATGCAAGGGATAGGATGAGATGGAGGCAGATGATCCGCTGTGGCGACCCCTAACGGGAACAGCTGAAAGAAGAAGACGACTATAATAAGACGCCACCAGAATCAGTTTGTGAAAATTAATTCTGACTTTGCATTCCACGATCAACTGTAAGTGGTATTATTGCAAAGTGGAAGCATTTAGGAACCACACAAACTCAGTTACAGAGTGGAGTCACCAAGTTCTGAGGCAGTTCCAAATCTCCTCTGGCAGTAACATCAGCACAAAAACTGTACATCGGGAGCTTCAGAGCAACTGTTTCTGTCGAATCGAGTCTTACCTGCCTGACTGCATTGGATTGGATTGGATTGCTTTATTGTCATCTCAACTACATATAAATACACAGTGAAATGAAATAGCGTTCCCCCTGCATTGTGCCAACTGTAAATTTTGGTGGAGGTGGGATAATGCTATAGGGTTGATTTTCTGGGGCTGGCCTGGGCCCCTTAGTTTCATTGAAGGGAAATCTTAATGCTCTGTCTTATCAAGATATTTGGGACAATTTTATGCTTCCAACTTGGTGGGAACAGTTTGGGGAAGGCTCTTTTCTGTTCAAATATGACTGTGGCCCAGTGCAAAAAGCAAGGTCCACGTAGGCATTGTTGGCTGAGTTTGGTGTGGAAGAACTTGACTGGCCCACACAGAGCCCTGATCTCAGCCCCAATGAAGACATTTGAAATGAAGCAGAACTGAGATTGTGAGCCAGGCTGACATCACAAATGCTGTTCTGGATCAATAAGCATAAATACTCAGACATCGTCAAAAATTTTGTAGAAACGCTTCCCGAAAGAGTGAAAGTTGTTACAACTGCAAAGTGAGACCTACATCATATTAATGCTTATGAATATAGAATAGGATGTCATAAAAGCTCCTATAGGTATAATGTGAAGGTGGCCCAATACTTTTGCCCATGTAGTGCATGTAATTCTGATTTACCCTTAATTTGTGATTTAATGCAAAATTTTGTTTTTCTCTTTCAGACTGGCATGGCGTTAACATATGATCCTGCTGCAATGCAGAATGGGTAAGAGCTTGATCTGTTCTTGGCACCAGCTAATACACTCACCTGCTGGCTCATAGGACCATAATCAATACTAGTGTCATACATAAGATTAATGTAGTGTCTGCACTTTGTTACTGTTTGATTAAGGAAATCTATATGGACTTAAGATACTGGTTTTCATTGGAGAGGTCAGGGCAGAAATGGCAAAGGGGCGCTGAGTGAGCTTATGTGTACATGTGCTTGGGTACTCAAGTACAGTATGAGTGTTTTTGTGTCTTTATGTCATGACTTAATGGTGCTGTGGAAATAAATGACCGACATCGTGTTTTATTCTTCCCCATGGTACTGAGACAGGAAGGAGAGTACTGAGGCTCCCCTTTATCTGCCTCTGGCCTCAGTCATTCACAGGAAGCCCCTCACTTGTACTTCCTACACCACTTATCCCCCAGTGAGTCAGTCTCAACCAAAACACAACACTGGCTGAACAGCATCACTAATTACATAAAGACTGCCATGTTAAAGCCTACTTTGCTGCAAATCCTCCAATTTATAATCCCAAAGATACAAAACTGCTATAAAAGAAGCACGTCACTCTCAATACCTTCAGCCAGATGTTTAACCCAATAGTCAAGAAAAAATGTAAAATTAATCAACTTCAGTCAAGGGTTACTGGAGTGTCAAAGAATGTAAAAGTAATGCATCATAAAAAAAAAATCAGTCAAACTCAAACATAAATGCCACTTTACATTTGTTAGACATTTCTTACAGGTACATCTAATTTTTTGTGCAAAAGTGCAAATTCAATTGAGGAATTTAGAATATAATTATAGGCAAATTACCTATATCTAATGAATATATATGCTATTATGGGTCTGATTTTACATTTTCGCCTTAGTTTGAATCTGAGCATAAAATACTTTATACTAGAACTTTTTCCCACATTAAGATGAAATCCATCTGGGAAATACAAGCAGCTATATGCTATTACAGCATCTTATGAATGACATGAAAGGGATTGTTAAAGGTTTGTGTTTTGTTTAAATTGTGTTTGCCATCTCTTTGTTTGCACCCTTTTACTGTGTGTGTAAAAATAATTAGAACTGCAGAATCATTCTTTTTGTTTTTATATGTTTTCTTTTGTATCGATCCCAAAAAGAATAAAAATTATAGAATTGGTAACTCCTTTCTTTGTCAATAACTGGGCTTGTAACATTGATGAATGTGGCAAAATATTCAAATTACAATAAAGCATTGTGATTACACTACACACCAATACCACTTCATTAGATACACTTTGCTAGTACTGGGTTGGACCCTCTTTTGCCTTCAACACTGCCTTAAGCATGTAAGCATTCCTCCATATTCCATATTAAGTGGACAGGAGCAGCACTTGGTGTGGTCTTCTGCTGCTGTGGCCCATCTGCTTGAAGGTTTGGCATGTTGTATATTCAGAAACGCCCTTCTGCATACCTTGTAACCTTATAGCAAGTAGTATTTGAGTTACTTTTCCCTTCTTATCAGCTTGAAGCAACCTGATCTTTCTTCTCTGACCTCAGGCAATGTCAGATGTTTTTTTTGTTTTTTTTTCCAGAGAGCTGCCATTCTCTGGATATTTTCTCTTTTTGGACTATTCTTTGTAAACCCCGTAGATGCTTGTGTGGGAAAATCCCAGCAGATCAGCAGTTTCTGAAATCCTCAGACCAGACCATCTGGGACCAACGCCAATGTTCAAAGCCACTTAAATCACCTTTCTTCTCCATCCTGATGCTTGGTTTGAACTTCAGCAGGTCGTCTTGACCATGCCACGTGATTGTCTGATTAGATATTTTCATTAATGATCAGCTAAGCAGGTATACCAAATGAAGTGACCAGTGAGTGTAAATTACAGAATTTATAGGCTTTACATGAATAATACATTACTAAATCATTCATGTACGCAGGACCGACTTTCTTCTTTGCACAATTTGTCCCCAGAATCCGTCGTATGAAAAACTCTTATAAAACTAAGTGCAGACTATCTTGGGTCTCCACAACACCAAATAGCTCTTTCCAGTTAAGCTATAATGTAATAAGCATCATTTGGTGTTGATGCTGTATGTTAAAATCAAAATATTGCGACATCAGTTTTGAATACATGACTAGTTTTGGCCTGTCCTTTCCCAGTATTATGATCTTCGGCCCTGGTGGCTGAAACTGTCAGGCATCCCACTTAGCTTCCCAGGGGATCTTAGTGACATTCTGTCGCTATAAATGTTCAGGATTGAAATAAAGCGATGTAGCTCATCACCTTACTTGTCCACAGCTTAGGTCAAACCTTAGCTGCTTGAAATGCATTGAGTTTTTTTCCAAGCTCAGCCTACAAGCACAATACTTAAGTCAGCAGCCCGTCGAGCGCAGTGTACCCTACAATCGACATGCTAAGAGATTTCATGAAACTTTTATGTGTCATCATAAATAAAAATATCTTCAAGTATTTTTTTTATTTAAAAAACACTACAGTATGCTAAATTGACAGTGTGTCTGTGCATGTGTGTTTTAGTGTGAAAGTATGTTTTTTTAATCTACATAAGGGAATATGTTGCATATGATGTACATGTTTTTTTTTTTTTTACTTCCATTTAAATCAGGAAATAATCCAGAGTTTGTCAGTTTGGAAACTAAAAAGACAAGAAGTTATAGTAAAGGATTCTGCACTAGTTTTGTGTCAGCAGTTAAACTGCAAAAATATGGTGCTGGTCACGTTAACTGCAATGTTAACTTGAGATTTCTTTGATTTGCTTCTCATCAAGTGAAGCAATGTTCAGTGACACCCAGGTAGGCTTGATCTTCTCATCAGTGGTTTGTTCAAGTAAATCATCTTGTAAATTTGGCCATACATCAGCTTTCTTAGTGGCATTGCATTAGATAGAAACAGGGTGTTAGAACTAAGCAAAACTGTCAGAAGTTAAATTGTTATTCTGTGTAAAGCAGTCTAAAGCTTGAACAAGCAGACCAAAAGAGACCACACCATCAGAAAAGCAACACATCAAGCTTTGTTCAATAAGAGATAGAAATGCAACTTCAACACAAACAGCATGTGTTAAAGATTACAAGGCTGTTTAATAATGGACTACTGACAGGAATGAGGAGGGAAACAAAGCCAAGACATGGGTTAACACATACCAGCATCTTACAATGGATAGAGTGGTAAAAGTCCTGTTTGCTGATGGGTTCAAGTTTGATATATAGCAGCAACAGAAAGGTGCTTGTATGGAGGTTAGCAGCTGAGAGAATGATGTTGCCATAGATCAAAGGCACAGTTAACATTGCAGTGGAAGTAATTAAGTCTGGGGATGTTAGGTTTACAAGACAATAATGAGACTGCTATGATGTATAGTTTGGTAGCGGCACTGACAAAAAGTCGAGAGGCAGAACAGGTAGCAGAGTTGAAGAGGCTGAGATTTTCGCTGGGAGTGACAAGGATGGGCAGCATTAGAAATGGGTACATCAGAGGGACAGCTCAGATTGAGCTTTTTGGAGATAAAGTAAGAGAGGCAAGGTTTAGATAGTTTGGATATCTGCAGAGGAGGGATAGTGGATATATTGAGAAGGAATGCTCAAGATGGAGCTTCTAGGCAGGAGGAAAAGAGAAGACCACAGACAAGTTCATGGATGTAGTGAAGGAGGACATGCAGAGGGTGGGTGTGACAGAAGAGAATGCAAAGTATAGAATGAGCTGGAGTCAGATGATCTGCTGTGGTGATCTCTAAAGCAGTGGTCCCCAACCTTTTTTGTACCACAGACCGGTTGCATGTATGAAAATTTTTCCGCGGACCGGGTAGAGGCGCGGGGGTTCCAGTAACAAAAATCTTTGTCAGTTAATAGTCTATAATCTGAATGCAGCATTTACACTTTATATAGAGAAGGTATGTATACGGGTGTTTTGTCTCAATGTGGTGAAGCAGTTTTGTGGGTTTCATTGCTTCATTAGCCAGTCGGTCACAGCGGGTGAGGAGCATGTGTATTACCTGTTGTAATGAACCTGTAACTTAAGTTAGAACCTTTGTATTTTCTTTTAAATGCAGCTTCCTTATTGCTGGCGGTCCGTGACCCTTCTGCTGTCGCATCGTTTGCTCGTTCCTTCCCGAAAAATCTTTTCAGTGAATTTTGATTTTAGCTCATTTCATTTTCAAGGGTTAGCTTGTGTCGCTGATGTGTGAAACGACATTCCAGAGTCAAGTGCGGTTAGTGAGGCGAGGGCGGAAACAGTCGTTTTTCAAAATAAGATCCGGAAGAAGAAAGAAAAATAACTAACATTTTAACCACAAATTTTTTTCTTTGCGGCCCGGTTCCAAATGGTCCGCGGGTTGGGGACCCCTGCTCTAAAGGGAGCAGCCAACAGAAGAAGAAGAATGTTTTGTCTGCTCAGGAGTTGGACACCTGTACTAAATGAACTGCACCCTGACCAATGAGGAGCAGAACTCAGTACACTAGACATATGCCTCACCCTTTGCTTTCCAGGTTTGTGGAGAAAGATAATGACCTGCATCACACCTCAAAGCTTTGAAGAAATACCTTGAAGGCCAAAGAAGCACTAACTGTCTTGAGCTTCCCTCTACTGTTCCCTGCCTTAACCCTTCTAAGTCTGAGGGCAACTGAAGTCAGAGAAAGCCAATAGTTCCTGATTGCACAAACTTGTGGTGTCCATGCTGCTCAAGTGCATGTTTCATTAAAGCAAAAAGGGAGACGTGGCAAATATTTTTGAAATTGTATAGTTTTCAATGAAAAAAGTCTTTATTGAATTGAAAATTTTTGCAAAGTAGAAGTATCTTTATTTGTGGTCTCAGACATTTGAACCCACTTTAAATTTGTGTCTATTTCAGCTAACATTTTTGTATTAAGGTAGTAAATTATCTTATTAGCATGATAATGTTTAATACCTAAATATAAACTGGCTGTACTGCGTCCTGTCAGCTCGTATTCTTTACTTGTTTTTACCTTTTTAACTTTTCCATCTGTCTCCCGTTTTTCTTCCCTTCTCAGGTTCTACTCCTCGCCTTACAGCATCGCCACCAACCGCATGATCGCACAGACCTCCATCACGCCCTTCATCGCTGCTTCCCCCGTTTCCACATATCAGGTGGGCCACAATGCGCTGCAATAATGGCATAATACTGTCTATTTGTAATAGGAGGGTATGCTTTGTGTAGGGGGTTAGTAAAGAGGGGGTGGGCTGCAAAACAGCATGAGGTTTTCTCGTCTTCCTTCGTTGTTTCTTCGATGCTCCAGCTGTGCTCAATGACATCTGTTTTGTAGGCAGCAAACACAACAGGCATCAGAAAAAATGCAACAAAAAAGGGGGATTTTAAATAGGCTGACAAGGTAGAAAAAAGAAACACACCCATCAAGAATAAAAGTGTCTTGAACAAACAAAGTTTCCTACCTCCCAGTTTCAGACCTCTTCATGCTCTCTCATTTTATTTTATTTTTCTAACTTCAACACCAATACTTCCACTTCCAAAGCGAACTTTCTCATTCATCACTGCTGTGATCTGTGGAGTAATGCAACAGAACAGAACGGGATTGTAAAAATTGCCCCTGTGATATGTCAGAGTGTTAACCATTTCCCGTCACTGCACATTTCACGCAACACCCTTTGCCGAATCTGAACATCAAGAGGCTCTGCCACTGTGCCCTCTCAATCAGACACTATCGTTTAACATCGGCTCTGTTTGGTATGCAGAGACAGAGAGGCGAGGATAGTGAGCAAGGGAGGGGAGATGAAGGATAGATAGGAAAAAAGAAGAGACAGATGGAGAGAAAGACAACTAGGGAGAGTAGGAAGGATGGTTTAGGTGATGTCGATGGCACGGCTGGGTGGGCAGAGGCGGGGTATTGCTGAAGGTTGCTGTGCCCGTCTTTGAGGCACGCTTGATTAAAACTCTGGTCCAGTACCTATGGTGGAGGGGCAGAGGAGAGAGAAGGAGGGAGAAAAGTGGGCCAGGGCGCGTCTCTAATCCGCTCTCGGAAGGCTTCCCAAATTGATTTATCAAAAACAATGGCCAGGCTTTTGAGGAATATTAATCCTCACAGTTTCAATATCGGGCAGCTCTGCCACCGCTTCCTGTAATATTGCCCTTCAGCCAGTCACGGCAGGAAGGTGAGTCCTTCATCTTCTGCTCAAGTACAAAGAGACACAGGAAAAAGAAAAAAAAGAAGACAAGCCAGGCAGCCATATATGCAAGACAAAAGGAAATCACTTCCTTTTATGATGAAAAGTATTGCCTTTGTAATGAAAATCTCAGTGTGTCTAGAAATGACTGTATATGTCATCTTTCCTTTTATGTTTATCTTGAACTGATATTTTTGAGCTTTTGATAGAATCGATTTATCAAATCTGTAAATGACCCATACCAACAGCGGTATTCCGGTGTTCTTTGTGCTTAGCTCCGGTGAGCCTGAATAATGATTGGCTCTGTTTCCTGGAAAAAACTGCTTTGATGATACACATGACAGGAGCCAGTCCAGGCCAGATCACTACCAAGATTTCAATGAGTTCTGCCAGCCAGCAGAGACCTGCTTTACATCACTGCTTGTACAGACTGGCTCACTGGCTGACTAAATATGTGGCTGGCTGATAGGACGTAGGGCTGGCGAGCTCACTAACTAGCTAACTGACTGACTGTTTGGCTTTACGTGTGACTGGTTGGAGAGGAGGCCAACTGGCTGACCATGGGGCTGAAAGTCTGACTTATCGGCTTTTTGGCTTATTGACTGACAGGCTCTTTTAAATTGTAATACAAGCTGTGAAGTTCAGCCAGAGGTAGGGAGCTTCTTAGGTTGTGCACATTTTACCATTCACTCACACTGAACCTAATGTCCATGCAGAATTTCTCTACCTGCTGTTACCCTGTGACATACCAGGTTATGTCAATAATAAGACTAAACCTAACTCATTAACTATCAACACTTGGCCACACTTGAAACCCCTTGGTGTCACATTTAATCGCAATAGATAAGTATCATTTTTCAAAGTGGTGTTAACTAGGACACATTATAATCCAAACCAAGATTTTTTCCCAAATCTATTATATAATTTTTTTAGTGCGGAAGCCTAACCAGTGAGTCTTGGCAAAAGTTAAAAGTGAAAGTAAAGTTAAAAATACAAATCATACAAACAGTACAATCGCTCTTTCATGGCTGGCAGACTTTTAACTTACTTCACACTGAGCCTAATGTGGAATTTATCAGCATTATCTCTCTGCACGCTTTTTTGCTCTGGCCAGTGCATCAAAGTAACAAAGCAAAAGGACACAGTCCAGATGTCTACCACACCAGTGACATCTGACAAATAGTGAGATTTGATGCTGTTGAATGAGGAGATTTGCAGCTCACAGAAAACTTATCCTAACTCCTAACAAATCACTGTACGTTGCACGGTTTGAGACAAATGTAATAATGCTTTGTCAAAGGATGTCAAGTTATTCAGTAAATGTGTCAAATTGTAGTGCAAGAAAGCGAACTAAGAAAAAACTGATTTAAGCAGAGATGGTATCAGTCACCTGTGCTGCTCTTCTGCTTGGAAAATATTGTGAAACAATGAAGAGGTTTTAATTGTCATGCTTTGTGTGCTCTGAAAAAGTAGAAAAGGTGGGGGAGATTTTTAAACTGTTAAGGACTATCAAAATGGAGTACTATAGAGAGCTGGATATGCTGAAAGAGCTTGAAGTAAATATGATGGGGGTTTTAGCTCATCCAGCGGAAGGATCAGTGAGCTAATGCTATGGCAAGGCATTTGTTCATCTGTCTCACTGTCCACAATTCACAAGAATCACTACTTGTCTTAGAGTATAGTTCAGATTTTGGTGAACTTGCAAAGAATAATAACCCAAAACTGAGATCAAGGTCATTTTAGTCAGGCACTTTCACATTTTTTCTTCACATTTCCACCAAAATCGCTACTCCTAAAAGTACTGTGGACTGTAATGTTCATAAAATGAGTGTTGACATGTGCCCTCAGCTATCTGTAAATGCCATCATTAGGTTTATTTACTGTATGGCATAATAATAATGTCTTAAGCTAGGTTAGAGCCAGTCAATAACTAGGGTTGTTGTCCTTAGTATGACTGTTTAGGAGCCTTCTTGATTTCTCAGTGGATTTTATTTCCAATTAGTTTTGCCGTACAGCCAACCAATGACAAGATCACATTCTTTCCGTACTTCACTCATGTGAACTGGGATGAAATGTGAGCCGGATCAGCTACTACGTCATTGATGTTCTGGTTTGTTTATTTGCAGTAGTATTAGACTAGTTTGTCATTTTATTCTTGGCTACAGTTTCGACTCCGTCTCATCCTTGGTTGTTTCAAATCATTTGTGAGTGTGTAAGACTGCCATTTTGATTTTACCACATTTTTCTCACAATTTTCCTTAAACCCAGTGTAAAGCAGCCACATGTCTGACTGTAGTCTAAGTCTCAAGACTGCAGCCCTTCTCTCTTGTTGAAGCAGAGAAATAATCACACGATGGTCATGCAGTATCTTAGTTAGAAAATGCTGAAGGTAAGTGATTAAAGATAAGCTTTCTCTGTGTCTATCTGCTGTCCCACTCAGCTGGGGAGAACAAATATTGCCATGTATAAACAAGCAGACTTGGCATCACGCTATAGAATATCAGGCTTGTTTAGGTATGGATCCAAATCACGCATTTGGGTTGGCTCAGAGGATTGATTGCTCTTACAGCAGATTATTCCATGTTTGTCTTTGTTTAATCTAATCATTTTACCAGGATCAGTGGCCAGTCTGTGTGTTTGTCTGCTACAAGCTGTCTAATTCCTCTCTCCAGCATAAAAGCTCTGTTTGTTCATCGTCCATTCCTCCATTTTCTTTATATCTTTCACTGTCACTGTTTCAAAGTCTCTTTAAATTTTGAATCCACATTTGTAAATATGCATGACTGTGTATGTTTTTCTCTGGTAATAGCCTAGCAGTTCTTTGTTCTGTTCATCTTTTATTTTGCAATTTTAAAAAAGTTCCATTTGTGTTTTGTGGGTCTTCTCTAATGGTCTGTCCCTGACCTTTCACCCATGTTCCGACAGCACTGGGCAGAACTTTAATAATATTATCATAGAGAAAAACACTAATTTATGGGCTCTATGTACAAATCATTCTGCTGGCAATAATGAGAAGGCGGCAGAGAGATTTGCTGCCTCCAGACTTTCAAATTCTTTTAGTAATTCTTTGGCACAATTAAATTTGTGAAAAGTTCAGCCATTTTTGTACTTTAAAACCAATGCAGTCATTTTTAAATCTCCAGACTGAAGAGTATTTGAACATATTGTGACTATCTGAAAGGCATTTATTGTGTTAAGTGTGATACTTTTTAGATATGACTAAGACAAAGGAAAATTTTTATTGGTATCATCATTTCACATTTATGTATTTCTCCTCAGGTCCAGAGTACGTCTTGGATGCCTCATCAACAATATGTTATGCAACCTACAGTAAGTACTCTACCACTTACCTGAAATACTGTGGCTGCCCTTGACTAACCACTGGGGCTCACCCTTTAGTTGAAAATCTATGATGGGCATCCAATCTCGCTTTTCTAAACAGTATTCAGTGAGAGCTGATTAAAGCTTTTAAGAGAAACTTTTTAAAAGACACTGATTTTTATGTTTATCCTCAAAATAGTTTATAACATGGAGACATTTTTGTATTTGGAACAATAATACCCACCAGAAAAAGATTCTGTTTGGAAAAACGTTTAAGTCACATTATTCTTCTGTTGCAGGCCAAATGTTAAACCAGTTAATTTTCATACATACACTTAGCCTCTATGACTTCTTATGGCTGAATGATTACACTATTTTGGTTATGGAGTTACTATTTGAAGCTCATTATCCAATTCTGATCACCACATGTTTCCATCTTTCCTAAGTATACAAACACATTCTGTTTTATTTTGGGAGATTTTGTGGAGTTTATAGGTTTTGGTTATGCCAGTAAGCAATTCAGAATCATTTACCAGACCTCAGCACAAGGCAGAATGCTGCTCGAGGTTACCAGCCCAGACAGCAGACAGGGGGAAAAACTAATAATAATTAGATTTAGCTCACAAGTAACACAGTCTGTAACAGTGAGGTAGTCACATTGCATTCAGTCATATTCAGTCATTCTGATTCCACAAAAGACAGTTTTTAGCTCATGTGGTTGAAGGACTGATGAGCTAATCCCATTATGAGACGCCTGTCCATCTGTCCACAATTCACAAAAATTGTGAGAAAAATTCCTAGAGTGTTCATCAGATTTTAGTGAAAGTGCACACTATATAAATAAAATTGAATTGAATTCAATGATTACCTAACGGGTCTTTACCATTAGGTCAGGGTTAGGGTCATGTTTGTCATTTTTAAAGGCACTTTTATATTTTCACAAGTATTGCTACTCCTGAAAGTATTGGTCTGGATTGTAATCTTCATAAAATGAGTGTTTATGTAGGCATCTCTGTCATCTATTCATAAGTGCTGTGATTAGGTTTCCTGAGTTGGGTATTGAGTTATTCTGGATTATTACTAAGTGAAAGTAACCATTACACTGACTGCTGGTTGCTTCTTTGTTATTAGATCATTTGATAGTGTTTGTTCCCCGTTGTGTGTCCAACCTGGTTTGATCAGTCAGTTTTAACCCCTCTTGTCTCTTCTATGTTAGGTCAGTTTTTGATCAGTTTTGCTTGGTTCTGTTGAAGCAGTTAGTTTATTTTGTTACTTGTTTTCCTATGTTGCATTACAACTTAAGTTTAGTTTGTTTATTTGACAACTTTAAGGGCCCAGAAATATAGTTTGAGTTTTGTGAATTTTTTCTTATATGTTTTGGGGGTAAAAAAAAGGATACATTTTGCTAAAAAAAAACCAAAAAAAAAAACCACAACTACTGTGTGTCCTCATGCCTAACCAGCTCAATCCCTCATAGTGTAATAGCTTTTCATTTTGCCACACATGTTATATGCCACTTGTTTCTTGTTAGATATTGATGATCATCATCTTATCGGTCATGCTCATGGAAGGAGTGGTCCGGTTGGTTGACTCTCACATTAGGAAGGTGTGGTTGGTGCCTTCCTGTCACCATTGTATTAAAAACAGCAATATGGTTAATGCTATGACATGCTGATGTGTTCACATATTTTCACATTTTTATGGCCATGGTTATTACCGAATGCGTGTTCATAATACTCCTGAACTCAAACACTTTCATTTGGTGGTGAATAAGATTCATTTGTCCTGGATATGATTGTTTATCAGACTCCTTGATGTCTCATTGGATTTTAATTCTCATTTTTTTGTGCAGTACAGCCAACCAGTGACAAGAACACCTATTGCTTTCTTTTTGTGTTCACACATTACAAGAACTTGTGAACTATGATGGATCTTGAGCCGAATGAACTACTACATCATTGATGTTCTCGTTTGAGAGTCCAAAATGCTTTTATTAGTCACCAAGATTGAACGTCCATCCATCCATTTTTTTTACACTTATCTAATTCAGGGTCATAGGCTGCTGGAACTTTTCCCAGCTGTCACCAAGCGAGAGATAGGGTGCTCCCCGGACAGATTGCCAGTCTTATCCCAGGGCAGAGTTTGAAAATGAGTAATTTAATATTTCAATCACCGACAAAATCATAATTTCTTTATGCTTGTGAAAGCTAAACTTAAATAAATTTTTCCCTTCCTAAACCAGCATTAAAGAATTTTCACACATTTATATTTTCTTAAATACCCCTGCTTGTATACCCAGTTTTAGATCCATATCTCTGAAGCCTACCCACACTCTTGCTTGAAAATGTATGCCAGATTTGCCTTCTTATTGTTATATCAACAAAATGCATTAGTGGTTTAGTGAATTGGTTTTGAGGTTGAGTTTTTTAATTGATTCTAACTCTGTAAGTGTTCTCGTTTTATTTCTAAGTGATTTTAAATCATTCTGCCAGAAGTTTTAGTGTTTGCTCGAGGCTTTTTGTGGCCCCTGAAGCATATTCAATCTTCTTCATTGCTCTCAGTTTATTCAAAGAAAAAAAAGACTTTGTACCAGCACAGAGCAAATGTGTCTGGTTCCTTAAGACTGATTTTTTTTTTTAAATAAAGCTTTATCAAATCTGAATACACTTTTTAGTATAGCTTCTTTTTACTCCTGTTAGGCTGCAATAGTGCACTGGAGCATTTTATACAGTACATGAAGCACATTTTTTGAAACAGTGCTCTACTTCAAAGATGTGCATCACAGTATGGTACATAATATCCATATAAATTCTGCACTGTGGTTATAATTTTATTGATACAATAAGTTATTTTCTCTTTGGAAAAGAAATTACCAGCCTCAGGGTCTCTTGAGTTATTTTTTGCTGAAGTTACCTCTAATGAATCACACAGCCGCATAATTTAAGTCATGCTTTGATATCAGAGTTCACTAGTCTGCACTAATGAGCAAATGAATATGCATCTGGGTGAATAGGTAGGACCTTACAGTTCAGATTTATGACCTGAGGTGTTTGGAAATATAGAGTAATGCAGTAATATGCTGCAACAAACATTTTATACACTGGATAGAAATTGACCTGCATGTGTGATAATATTAATTTTAAAAATTGCTAAGACTCACAGTTTACTGACCATTATTCACTAATTTGCAATAATTGTGCCATTGGATTATTAGGTTAATTAACTGTGTTTTTCCTGGAATCTGTAATCACAGCCAGTCAGTCAATTTGCACCTTCTCTTCCTGAGTGACAGCATAAAAAAGTGCTCAAAAAAGTGTTTTTGGATAACAATATGATGTCCCTGTGAAGCTGACCTTTTAGCTGTTGCATATAAAATGCCACTACTACTTTTATCTTCTTAGCCATTTGTGGAAAATTAGTCATAATTAGGGCATTCATGTTTGAGTTATGACCACGGTGGTGTTTAGTGACTTCAGGGGGCCTTGGAAATTTCAAGTATTCCCTCAAGGCATTTACAAATTGTCCCATTCTCGAGGCATAGGAAAGAAGACAGTAATAGACCCCTTAAAATATACTATATGGACAAAAACTCCTGCCCCACACCTTTTAATTATTGAATTCAGGAGTTTTGTTCAGTCCCATTCCCATAGGTGTATAAAATCAAGCACCCAGCCCTGCAGTTTGCCTTTAAAAATTATTGGTGAAAGAATGGGTTATTCTAAAAAGCTCTTACCTTAGCCCCATTGAACACCTTTGGGATGAACTAGAACAGAGCTTGAAAGCCAAGTTCTTTCATCTAGAATCTTGTAAAACAGCCTTCTCAGATGAGTTGAAGCTGTTCTAACTACAAAGGGGAACCATGGACTGCCTATGGATTTAAAATAGGATGTCATAAAAACTCCAATTGGTGTAATGTGTAGATAGTCCTGTATTTGAGTCCATATAGTGTATTAATTCACATTTTCATTTAGCATTTACAGTTGATAATTACATAAATTATGTTTGCCTAAAGTAGTCCGTACACATGTCAATAATATTCTTAACTGCTTTAGAAAACTGCTTTAGAGTCCCTGCAAGTGAACAAATTGGGAAACATTGGACTCTGCAGCTGATGGTCCAGCACTCACTAGAGGAGTGCTCAACCAACCACATGGCTCCCTGCTGTGGCCATTTACCACTCAGTCCTACCCATCTCACTTCCACTCCCGCTGTGGGACAGTGAACATGTAATCTGGTCGCAGCAGGCCACCAACCCAGCAGACACACACACACACACACCACACCCAGCTGCAGCTGCCCTCTGAGGCACTCAGCTTGCCTTTCAGCTACGCCATTTCCTGCCATTTCTATGCATGTTAACTCACCCAGCCACCTCTTACTCCTGTACTTTGCGGTATTATCAGCTGGGTATGCTCTTTCCATGCAACGCTTTTTCTAGATTAAAGTTAGCTTGCTAACAAGCTGCCTGTTTTGGCTGCTGCTGCTGAGTCTGCCTGTTGTGAAAATGAAGATGTCTTAGGTAGTAGACAGCATTACAAGGTGAATGACAAACGTGACAGAGACTTCTAATAGTGTAACTGCTCAGCATGTGCAGTGCCGTCTGCTTGTGTTTCAGTGTGTACATGTATTCTTTGCACACCGGTACATCTGTATGTCTCTTTGTGTGTGTGCATCCAGATTGTAATAATAAACGCCTTTGTTTAAATGTGCATATTATTTTCTTCATCTTCTGGCATCTGTTCAGGCCCTTTGCCATTTTTTGTTGTAGTTTGTCTGTCATTACGTAGAGAAAATATACACTGCCCCATTGTCTATGTTGGGTTAATTGCTTGTGTTTGTCTGATACACATTTGTGAGCACTGTATATTTTATGTCTTGCCATATGTGTGGTCCATGCTGGTTATTCTGTACCAGCTCATGCAGTCCCTGATGGTCATCCATCTTTCAGCCTTATGTCATGAGGCCTCTCGAAGCCTTTGGCACTAACCAGTAACCAGCAGCCACATTGTACTGTCTACATCTCATCATGCCTTCATGCCAGCAATAACCATGTGGCCGTATCTGTCCCCATGGTCACGTCCCCATTGTGTTCCATTGGCTCTTTCTGTCACCAAATGGCTGCTAGGTGCTAGCCCCAGCTGTCAGCACCCTCACTGAATCATAGCTACCAATCTGTCTCCCTTTATGACCCATGCTCATATCAACTACCAGATACATACACAGCAGACCACCCCTTTACACACACACACTCTGCCATCAGTTCAGTGAATCACATCAAATTAGCGAAGCGTCCTAGTTCAAATGCTTGAGGGGCTACTCCGGGCATTAAAAACCAATTGATTGTGCTGCAATTTGGCGACTCCTTCCTCGTGTTGCATGTTAAACCAATGGACCGTTGTTCAATGGTGCTCCTGATATCTGGCCAATATGGAGGCAGCGGAGCATAGAAGGAGAAGAAGCCACAGCTAGACAGTCAGATGGAATAGAATAGAATAAAATAAAATAAAACAAACATAGGCTCTGTGTTTGTTTGTTTGTGTGTGTTTATGTTTCTGTATATATGTTAAACGAAGAGCAGGTGATGGAAAAGGTCAAAAGAGGCAGATGACTCTTTTCACAAACATTTTATCACCAGGGAAAGAAAAACTTTAAGCTGTCATTAGAATTACTGAACTACACAATATTGACATTGTAATAAACTCCAAGAGTCCACACAAACAGTTACCAGTTATTTAACAGCAGTGGCAGATTTATGGTAGTGCATTGGTCCAATGAAGAGCCTATGCACAGCTTTGCAGACCATCATTTACATGTTGTAGCTGTTTACTCTCATGAAGGGGCAGTGTCACTAACAACCAATCTGTGGGTTAGTCTTGCTTGAGTTTTTGTTGTTTCTTCAGCTAGCTACAGTAGTTATAACATACAAAAAGATGAAGTGAAACAGAGTGTTAAAAACAATGAATAGTGTCGACTACAACAACTGTCTGTCCTAATTATTAATGCTGTTTTTACTGCATACAAGCACGTCTGTGTAAGTTGTATACTCTTCTGTGTAGGCAAATAAGTAATATACCTACACCACTGGGCACAAATTGGCGAATGAGCCTTTATGCAAAGTCAATGCAGATGTGCCTTAAACTGGCAACGTTTTCTCATTGCCAAAGTTGTCGGATATTGTTTCCTAATACCCCTTTTCTGATAAGTTTATTGTCTCACTTTCAAGTCCAACTAAATAAAACATAACGTTTATCTTGTACATTGTAGTTTCCATATGTGTCCAAAACAACATAAAGCAGGATATGCTTTGTATGTCCACGAATTTTTGCTTAGTTTCTTAGTCAGATCCACCTCTTGCTCATCATATTCACCTTCAAAACAGTGAATGTTTTTATCTCAGGGCTTCACAACAGGACAGTGAGTGATGTTT
Source organism: Etroplus canarensis (assembly GCA_015106775.1). Lineage (NCBI taxonomy): Eukaryota > Metazoa > Chordata > Actinopteri > Cichliformes > Cichlidae > Etroplus > Etroplus canarensis. The sequence goes on along the minus strand of VUQH01080276.1, from coordinate 38,996 downwards.
TGCAGCTACACCCATTTTTTATATACAGTCTATAAGCTTGAACTGTTCTGAATAAAAATATCTGCAAAGACCAGACAGTTTGTATCACAGTATAGTAATAGTTGTCTTTTATGATACCTGACAGGATGCTGTTGGTTTTGATATTTCAATGCTTATGTTATTTTTTTAAGTTTATCTGAAGTTATCTGTGCTTTCTACTTGAGCTTGTGTGAGCTTGTGAAACTGTGTGGACACCTTCCTCTAACAGGATATACTGACTTTTAATTTTGTTAAGTAAAGTATCTCTGAGCAGGACAGTTTTCATAAAACTCGTGCAAAGGGCTGGTGGAGCTGTATAATGTCAAAAACTGTTGTTAGCTTCTGAAGATACTGCATTGAGTTGTAAACCTATTTTGATGAGTTTCTTTATTTCAGCCTTCCACTGCCTTTGTAAATCTAAAGTCCATTAACTGTGTTAAACAGTAATTTGTTGGGAATAATAGATGTTGTGTTGAATGAGAGTAAATCAAACTGCTGACACTGAAAACGACTTCACCAAGAGTTGCCTTATTGCACAGTAAACAGAGAGCACTGCAGCATATACTTCTACGGCAAAAGGTGTTTGTTTGTATCTGAGTAGATTAAGTTTGACAAGTCTATCCATACGAAACTGGACTTCATCCCACAGAGGAGTTGGCACTGTGTTAGCAGTAAGAAAGGTTGAGTGAGCAGAGAACAGTTTTCAAAATTTGTTTATTCTCAATTAATGGGCAAGATGTATTCTGCGTGAAACCTGATAGAAAGTGACAGTGGGTTTTTTTTGTCTTCAAGTGGACAGCTAAATGAGTCTGCAGCATGTTCTTCCATGCATTGTTATGCTTTCCATTCCTTCTGTATATCATTTGTCTTCCCTCTTTCCTCTCTCATACTATCTCTGAGATGTTCTGGTTGGCAGTTGGGCGTGGGATATCAAAGGATGAGCACTTGCCTTTTTGGGCTCTCTTCTTTGGTTAGTGCTACAGCAATCAGCAGACTGTGAAGAAATGAAGATAATGTAAGAACTAAAAGCCCCAAATGATAAACACATATGTGCAGCTAGTGTTCACATGCACGCCTTGAGTTCAAAAACACGTTCCATACAATGTGAAATCACTCTTTCGTACAGATCATCAATCACATGCACAGATGTTCAAATTCAGCTCACACTGCCAAAACGTACCGGAGTAAGTGCAGTGCCAGCCAAGCGCAGCATTGCTGTCTTTCCCCGTGACTTATCCTTTCTTTTTTTCCTTTTCCTCACTTTGGACTGTATGTGCTTCAAGCATGCATTTGCCTGAGTGCATTGGCCCTTACATACTGGAGGTGAATTATTGAATTCCTCTCTGTTGCACTCTGGCCAGTTCTCCTTGGCACAAGCTTCGAATAGATGCTCGCTGGGCCTCTTAGAACTGAACCATAACTATCTGCCCTCATCGGATAGGGGTGAATCGGTGCACTATGTGATACCCATCTCCTTGCTTGACATTAAATATGCTCCACAGATTCAGAGAGAGAGCATTTTGTTGGTCTCATGGATTTGACTGGCGAGGCAGAATCTGAGACAGGGCTACAGTCGTCCTTGAGTTTCTCTTCTCTCCGCTCTCTATTTTTCCATCCCTCTTTCCCATCCTCACTCCCTCTATACTTTTTTCTATACACCTAAGTCGTCTTTCTCCCTCATTTTGTCTCATTCTATCCCTCCTGTTTCTCTGTGTGTGTGTCCCTCTCTTCTCCACTGCCCTTTCAGACTACAACTGCAGCTACTGTGTGTGTGCCAGCAGAAAATGTCTGTTCAGGGTTAAAGTTTCATATATTTAGGAAAGATATTGTTGCAGAGCCACAGGGTGACTGACAAAGAGATTGAGTGGCTGCATTTTCACTCTAAGCTTTTGGATATTACCTCAACAAATTTTGCGATGCTAGCAAAAATATGTTTTGAGACAAAAGCTGATACGCTTTGGCGAGCAGGCTTTATTAGCTGGCTGTGTTTTTAATTGGATTTCTAATCTTTTTTGCTTTTGTAAATAGAGCAAATATTCTGGAGAGATTCTTGTGTATGAAATGATCTATTTGTCTACAAAAGGCAGTCAGAGAACTGCTGATAAACGAGCACAGTCTGACCATGGAGAGGAATGGACCTCCCATGAAGACATGACAAATACTGTTACATGCTTCATCTAGCACCCTTATCGTCTCATACGTAACACACACACACACACACACACACCAAATCCATCCAAATAGTGTGTCCTCCTCAATGTGGAGAAGTCGGTGCTTTATTTTTTGCGATAACTTTATTTTTAGAAGTATTTTATAGTCGTAAGTCATCATATTACAGAATTATTAGTTTATCTCTCCTTCCCAGGCACATATACAGTGCACTTAGTGGCCATTTCATTAGGTACATTTGCCAATTGCTTATTACTGTAACAATCTAATCAGCCAATCACATGGCAGCAACTCAATGCATTTAGGCATGTAGACATTGCTCAGCTTGAACTTTAACAGGTTGTCTTTTCAAAGTGGGAAAGAAAGGTGATTTAAGTGACTCTGATTGTGGCACGGTTGTTGGTGCCAGATGTGTGGGATTTTCCCACACAGCCATCTCTGGGGTTTACAGAGAATGGTTAGAATAAGGGAAAATGTCCAGTGAGTGGCAGTTCTCTGGGCAAAAATGACTTGTTGATGCCAGAGGTCAGAGGCAAATGGCCAGACTTCTTCAAGCTGATGGAAAAGTAACAGTAATGCCAATGACCACTTGTTACGACCATGATATGCAGAAGAGCATCTCTGAATGCACAACACATTGAACCTTGAAGCAAATGGGCTACAGCAGCAGAAGACCACACCTGGAGCTAACATCTTTTAAGCTAACAACAGGAAATTGAGACTTTAGTTCACACGGACTCACCAAAATTGCACAATAGAAAATTGTAAAAACATTGCCTAGTCTGCTGAGTCTCAATTTCTGTTGCAACATTTAAATGTTTGAATCACAGATCGGCATAAACAATATGAAAACACTGGTCCATCTTGCCTTGCATCAGTGACTTGGGCTGATGATGATGGTATAATTATGTGGAGAATATTTTCTTGGCAAACTATTGGGACCCTTAGTACTAACTGAGCTTGTTTAAATTCCACAGCGAATACTGTTGCTCCCTATATGGCCAGTGTACCCTTCTTTTGATGGTTACATTCAACAGAATAACACGTCCTGTTGCAAAGCACAAATTTTCTTAAACTGGGTGCGTGAACATAACAATGAGCTCCCTGTACACAAATGGCTTCCACAGACTTCAGAGCTCAATCCAGTAGAGCATCTTTGGGATGTGGTGGAATGAGAGGGTCACATCATGGATGTTCTGCCAACAAATTTGCAGTAAATGTGTGATGCTGTCATGTCAATATGGACCAAAATCTCGAAGGAATTGTGTCTCCAGCACTTTATTGAATCTATGCCATAAAGAATTAAGGCAGTTCAGAAGGCAAAAGGAGGTCCAACCCAGTACTAGCAAGTGTAACAAATGAAGTGGCCAGTGAGTGCATGCATCCAAGCAAAGCAACAGCACTAGCATAATCTAGCTCAGCAATTGCAGGTTAGTGACATATGCTCCAGAATGTTGGCCTGTATTTTTAGCCTACACACCTCATCTCCCAATTTAAAAATTTTAAAAATGCCAACAGTGGTAGTAGAACTTGTGATGTTGTAAATGACGGACAAGCGAATAAATCAATAGGCAGGAGGAGGCAGATTAATCATGCCTCTTATTGTCTTGTCATTGCAGAGGACAAGTAGATACAAAGTAGATAAACCTCATTGCCACATTACCAGAGGTGAGAAATCTTTCATCTGTATCATGCTCCACATGTTAATCTGTTAACAATAATTCTTATTACCCTTCGGCTGCTTCAGTTTCAGAGTAACAATGCTGTTTTCACTGTATGGCATTCTTATTTTGCAGTTAAGATTTACAAAACTATTACAAAATGAGAGTTCAAATTTCCATGTGACAATAAAGACAAACTTAAGCTGTTTCACACATCACTGTCAACTTTTGAGGCTTATTCATTGCCATTCATCAGTCTGCACTACTATTTGTCTGCTGCCTCAGTTGGGTAAAATAAGCAGTTCACTATCCTGACACGTTGTGTAATAGAAAGGCAACCCTGGCAGTCTGTTAGCTCCAAGGAGGGACTCCTGCCGCAGATTAGTTTGAAAGACCTAGGATGTTGGTTCCCTTTTCTAAGCTTACCCGAATAGAAAGGTGCCTGAGGGCATCTGGAAAAAGTGGTCACCGTGGAGGTAGGTGAAGGGAGACTTAAGGGTGGTATTGTAAACCTTAGTACTGCACAACCACGGAGCAAGAAAAATAAGAGTGCACACAGACACATTTTGATGATGCAGGGATATAAAAATTCTTGTCATACTCATATTGCAAAATTTCATAGTGTCTGACGAGTTTTTTCTTCTTTTTTCTATGGTTTTATAGAGATACAGTCTTTACCAACAGTGTCTAGCCTTCAGGTGGGTAAGCCTGAAGTATTAGGGGTCCCTGGAATTCTGTGCTGTATAGTTACCAGTCAATCATTGGCAGATGTTCTGTAACACCAGGGTTTTCAGACCAAGAATGACTGACTGGAGAGAGTGCATGTGTTCATCCATGCTTGTGTGAGAGAGGGTATTTGTCACGTTGCTGGTTTGTCATGTTGCTGGTTTACACAGTGACATTATGGGGACTTGTCTTCCCCATGGGGACAAAAAGCTTGTCCCCAGAAAGCTTTTTAAGAGACTACGATCTGGATTTTAAGAGTCATGAAGTTGTATGGACATAGTACTGTACTTACTTTGCAGAATTAGGATCCTTTGGCATGGAGTGTCCTGGAGTGTACATGTTATATTTTCATTAACATAAAACACACTAACATGTTCAAACAGGCATCAGAATCCAAACCACAGTACTTCACATACAGGAACCAACTGTCAAATACAGCAAGGAATGTGTTGAGTCAAGTGCGGGTCCTCTTTCATGGGACCGGCATAAGTGATGCTTTGTTTCACTGAAAGACTGAGAAATACAGCCTCAGCCATTGAGGTTCTTGAGGCTTTTAATGTGCCCGTCTTCTGTCTTTCTACTCACCAACTTTGATCAACATCATCTCTGACACAAAGCACATTCAGTTTTAAAACTTCCTCTGCTGGATGGTTTTTTCTTACCAGGCTTGTAGTAATTTTGTGTTTATTGTTAGAACACTACATGACACTGGTTTCAGTAACTATGTCTACTGGCAAAGACTGAAACATCAGGATGTGCAATGTGAGGATAAGTGTGTGAACCTCTTTTGTGTCTCCGTTTGCCTCAAGCTGTTTTCAGAGTGAAAGCATACCCTCAAGGTAGTTATATATGAACACCAATTTGAAGATAGGCAATAATGTTCAAAATTATAACCTGCAGCAGTGATAGAGATTAGCAAAATGGCTAGCTGCAAGGGTGCTGCAATCAGTTTTTTAAGGCTGAGACTCGTCAAATTTCATGTAACAGAATTTGACACTAATAATTTTTTTACTTTACAGGGAGACAATTTGTAAAGACCAGAACCCTCCTTTCGTTTCTAAGGCTCCATTATTTTCTTTTTCACTCTAAAATAATACCGTGATTTCAAAATGAACATCGAGTGTTCATTTTGAAGTAAGTTGTTCTTGCTTGCATCCCTGACTGTGACAGAAATCCGTCATAGAAATCACATTTTTTGTGTTTACAAAAAATGATGAAATTAAGGGCTTTCAAAACCCCAAAATTCATCCTCCAAAAGACTTGTTTAGTAATAAATGCTATTTTCAGTTTGATACTAGCAGCCTGAACATCCTGCTTAGCTGATTGCATTTTGAGTCTATGGAGGTCTGGACTTGAATGTAAATTATCTTAACAGCCTGCTGCATGTGGTGGAGATCCTTCAGCCATAATGGACCAGGCAGTAAAAACAGTCACTATTTGTGTGGCATTTATGTTGTTGCCTCACTTATTTTACAATTGCTGTTTCTGATCAGCAAATGTAAAGACCAGGTAATGGATATCAGCTGATACCAACCAGTGCTTCATCAGTCAGAGCATTGGTATGTACTTGTAATGTTATACTCATTAAAAAACACTGCTGGTCGTAAGCTTTATTACAAGATTTCTTATTTACTGTACGTTGTCTCAGACCGTTGAGCGTATATCATTGTATTTTACAACCAGGGAGCGGATATCATCTCATCTCCTGTCTAAAGCAGAATCAATACCACCTTAAGCAGGATAAGTTTTTCACACACAGACACACACACACACACACACACACACACAGTCAAATACAAAGCCCCATGAAATTCCCTAACTCCTAGGGGTCTTTATGAGGCTCTTGCATTGGTCACGGAGGGCT